>CAIGRR010074455.1:0-17737 GCA_903798365.1 Fraxinus sp. 1973-6204 | reverse complement strand
AATCTTGAAATTCGCGCACACATTTTTTAAGTCTTAGCTGGATCGAATTGATCGCTGGTGTTTAATGCCGATATCATATTAAAATTTGTGGTTCCATAATGAAATGTCAACTTTATTAAGAAAAGTAGTACAAACCCTTATAAATTAATCTATATTTTCATCTTTATTTGATACGGGATTTATTCCTTAACACATAGAAATTCCAATAATCCACAAAAAAATTCAAAATTATCACATAATTTTCACTTTTTTTTTTTGGGGTCTTTCTGCTCCTGATTTTATATTCTGTTAAAGTTGTTTAGGTGTAATATTGTGTTGAAGATTTAGATGAGAGAGAAATGTACATATTAAGGGTCTGTTTGATATAAAGTTTGATAAACAAATGTATGAATGTACATTCTCCGTGTAATCTCAATACATGTGTTGTATTGAGATAGAAGAGGTATGAATGGCAAAATATGAGAAATTTGTAAAGAAAAATTGTCCAAAATTTTAAAGGGCTGTAAACCCTACATTTAGGCTAGAAAACAAATAAAACTTGGCACTTAGCTCCTTTCATAGTGATTAATTCTGGTCCATTGGAGTGATCAAAATGCATTTTCGAGAGGAAAAATAGCTAAGGATTCAACTACATAAAATCTCGAAAAATCCTTCTTTACAAATAAAGTTTTATAAACAGATATTAAGCTATGGCATCTTGCGAATTCTTTCATATTTGTAAATTATTGCTTCAAATTCAATTTTGGTAAAGTTATTGTTATATCTCCGATGACCATAAGTTAACTTTGGTAAATTGGGATTTTAGTACTTTAATCAACGAGGAACGCATATAGGCTTAGAAGTGAGGGATGGAGACAAGAATTCACTCTTAGGGTGCTGACGTACTAAAAAACGTAAATGATTAAATAAAGTATCTATGTGACAACTCAAAAAGTCAAAACCAAGAAATCTTTTTTATTCTTGTCTAAATTCTGATATACTTACTTCTTCTTTCACACTCCCTACTTATTTTTACCCCGACTAATTTTTTTTTACTTTTTTGTTTTTAACTCATATCCTTACTTTAAGAATTTTAAAATTGATTTTTTAGTATAAAAGGAAACTTTTAATTGGGAAAAGTTAAAAGACAAAAAAACTACATAAGTAAAGTAGACCAAACACTTTTCAACAAAATTTGCATGTAATTTTGCAAAGTTCTCTTCATTTTTCATTTAATAAAAATTGATAAAACTACTTACTAAAATCACCCATCAATTTACTACCCTCAAAACTAATATTCAGTAATTTAGAAGATGTTTTCTTTGTATTTCGATTTTGTGTTTTGAGTTTTGAATTCATTTTGAATTTCGTGTTTTTAGTGTCCATTTTGAAATTGTTGAAAATGTGTTCTTTTTGGCATTTTGAAAAATTATTTTGAATACACCAAAACGCATTTTGAAAGTTTTGGCTTGATTATAACTGAAAACACCCAAAACGACATTTTAGAAATTTTTAACTTGTTTTCAAAAATGCATTTTCGAAAATAGGAAAGAGAACGCGTTTTTACTGTTTTGAAAAATTGAAAGTAGAAAACAGCTTGAAAATTATAAAGACAACAGACCCTTAGGTTCCTCCACGATCAATTATTCCAATAATCATTATCTGATCATATAATTTTAGCTTTAAGTCCATTTACATAAACAAATAAAAAAACAGGACTAGGAATCTGAGATGATGAAATTAGACATTGATTTAGTTTGAATTTGGACAATTGAAATTAAAAATTAAATTTATTACATTTGGCTGATATGCTATGGGCTAGATATGCAATTGAGCAATAGGCTGGAGCATGGGTAGATAAATTTAAAGTTGGGCTCCATTGAATTCGCCCTGGTTATATTGTTAGTTTTGACATCGTTTCTTTGTTTTTCATTATTATTAGGAGATATATTGAGATGTAAATTAGAGAATGACTGGAATGAATAGTTGGGAGTGGTTTTGTGAAATAAAGGTTGTCATACACATTATAAAAAAAAAAAAGGTTAGTGTAGTTCACATAATAGAGGTTTTATGATCTCCGGTTGAAGAGACATCAATAGAAATGGTCATTTACAAATATTTTAAGTCTCTTATTTGTAAAGAACGAAAGAAAGACAATAGTAGTTATAAAGCTAAATTTTTAGGTAAAATTGCAGCAGCAGTCACTAGCATTTTCAATTTTTGCAGACTTTAACCTAACCTTTATTTTGTGCCAGTGAAGGTCCCTAACCATTCATAAATAATTAAATTAATTAAATTTAAAAAAGAGAGAGAGAGAGAGAGAAACTACCCCTCTCCGCCCCCACCCCCAAATCCTTCATCTTCGCCACCATCTTCAACCACCGTCGACGTCGCTATCGTCACCATCCCTAGCCTGACCCACCAAACCCTAACGAAAATCTAACAAAAACTTTTCCTCTAAATTATAGCATCGGATTCAAAAATTACAGCAGGGACTTTAATTAAAATAGCCAGATTCGAAAATGGCAAAACAAGATTCAAGAATTATAGTAGCCAGATAGAAACCAATGGTCGAATTCAAGTATTACAACAGCAACTAGATTTCGTAGTGAATTACTCAATTCCCATTTGTAGAATCTTCCGACAATACACCATGTTCGATGAATTTTGGGTTAATTCAGAAGCTTCTTGTTGTGCAGAGAAAATAGGAAATGGGAATTGAGCAGGGAATGGGAGAAGGCGATGATGGAAATTTATGTAAAATTGAGCGATGGTGCTGGATTCCATATTACTGTGAAATTTCTTCTATAACATTAAAGCAAGCGGTGGCATTTTGTGTTCTAGTTTCAAAGGGTCAAAGGGTGTGGGTTGACCAGAACTCTCGATTAGAGCTCTTGGCCTACAACTCTTGACCAAAATTTGGGGGTTACGCTGTGGGTTTTCATGGTTTTCTGTGGGCATTTCCTAGTTTTTTCTATAGAGGGTTTCAGCACGGGTAGTAGAGGTGGTGGTGAGGGGAGTTATGGTAACGATGGTGACAATGTGATCGAAGGTGACGATAGTGGCTCGATAGTATTGTTTTGCAGAAAATGAAGAAGAGAGATTTTGACTGAGGGTGAGGTGGGGGTTTATATACTTATATTTATATTTTGGTTTTTAAATTTAATCAAATAACTTATTTAATATGAGAAAAAATATAAAGTACCATTTTATCTTTTTTAATTTAGTCAAAATTGATCAAATTTTTCATTTTTTGGTCAAATAATGAAAAATTAGACAGTTTCCGTCTAGATAGGCTCCAACTGCATATTTATGAAAGGTTTGATACAAAATAAATGTTAAGAGTAAAATCTGTAAAAAATGAAAAGATTATGGACCGCTGCTTCAATTTTTCCTAAGTTTTAATTGATATGTATTGTCAGTTGGATTAAATAATTCTTAATTTGTATGGCGACATTGAATTCAGCCCATCAAACAAGTCTTGACTGGTCATAAACCCTAAACATGGTTAGTTGATCATGGATGAGCTCATAAGGTTAGTATTTAAGATATAATTATGCATTGTAATCCACAGTTGTTTTTTTATGAAAGTTAATAAAATATTGAGTTGTCATTTTCAATTGTTGATCATTTCTCAATATTCATTTTAAATCAACGAGTTAGTTGATCTTGTGGTTTTTTTTTTTCTCTTCGATCCCGCAATATCGTGGTCTTTTCCATATGGAATCCAGCAGTATTATACGATGTCCAGTTGACTGTTGGCTTCTTTTTGCTATAGCTTATTATTATTTATATTAATTATTTTTTTTACTATTTGAAAGTTCTACTATACAAACGGTTAACTTACTTGTCTTTTATACTATAGAGAGCTAAGTTAGAATTCAAATAAGAATTATGTATGTTGATACCATTTTTTAGGAATAGAAGAAATGAGAATATATGTCACAATATAAAATAGCAATCACAACACAAGCTAAAGAAAATATTATTGCAGATGAACAAAGAATTTATTAATAATGGAGAGAAAAATACAAAGAATATTATGTATCTAATACAATTCTAACTCTCTCAAATTTATATGAAAGTTAAGAATCACGTTGATTACATATAGGACCCAAAAGAATATATGGTTGGAAAGATGATCAAAAATCGCGTCAAAGAAGAAAATGAACTTTTCTTGGATATATAAGATGCTTGAGCGGCAGCTACATGGCACACGGTGCACGTCGCTCGAGCATTAGGCGGGCGATAGGCTAACGACGATGGCAATGCTTTCAATGGCGCATAGGCATTGAGTTTTGGATCAAATTGATTCCAAGCTTCCAATTTCTGCACAAAAACTTTACATACCTCTTTAACACCTTTTTCAATCAATCCAGAACATCCTACGAAATTTGGGTCTCAAAATAACAAATCTCCACCTTGATTCAAATTTCACTACAATGAACAAACTTCAAATATTTTTCATATGGAAACAAATTCCACTGCAAGGAATAAACCAATGACTCTTCACTCCAAAAGACTTTCCAACAAAAATCCTCCTCCTCTTCAACGAAGTCCAACTAGGACAAATACAATCAACTAAATCCAAGCACTGCTCAACATAATTATTTCAAGCACTAAAATTTACTTAAAATATCACTACAACCACAAGCAATAAAATCACAAATAACTCAAAAAGTTACCAAATAAGGTCGAAACACGCCCTGAAACAGAATCAATACAACCAAACGCTCGTGTCGAAGGTTTCTTGCTAGACTAAATACCTTCAACTATACTTAAAGCATACGCTGCTAAATCAACTTCTTTTACCACTGTGGAGGCCCAATATTTCTTCTAGGTCTATCTTTGGCAATTGAATACAATGACATTGCTGGTGATGGTGGCAAAGCAACATTATCCATAGCTTCTGAACTCGACTGAGCTTTATTTTTCGACATGGACCCCAAACCAAACTCCAACGATACTGTACCAAACAAAATATACACCAATGTACCAAAACTCTACTAATTTCTTCAAAGATTCTGAACAACCTTGTAAGACATACAACGAGGACTTTCACTACCCCTCCCACACAATATGGGCACCTTTACAAACCTTCAGAGCTCCACTTTCACCGATGAACTTGTACCCTTTAAAATCAAGAGTATACGAGGAGATAAGACTTCTCTTCAAATCTAGAACGTGTTTCGCCTCATCAAGTATTCTAACCATCATATCCAACATCTTAAGTCTGACCCTTCCAATACCAACTACTTTACAGGGTACGTTGTTACACATAACTACAACACTTTTCAAAACTTCTTCATACATTAAAAACAAATCCCGATTGGGACATATATGAAAAGTGTAAGTTGTATAAAAAATCCGATCATCTTCAGGTTTGGAATCGCCTTCAAAAATAATCAAAAGTTCTCTATTACTCAAACAGTTATCTACAATATCTATTTCGCTTAAAGTACCCAGTTGCTTTCCCTTCCAATTTACAACCAATTTTTTTTATTCTGCAACTTGTAGCAATCTTTCTTAATGCACCCCTTCTTCTTGCAACAGTTACAAACTCTATTACCAAAGTTAGACTTCAATCTTCCCCTCTCATAACCAATATGATTCATCTTCTTCTTGAGCCTTAGATCCAATATGCTTCGTCTTCTTCTTTGAAAACAAAGTATCATATACTTTTTCATCGGTGAGAGTATCACGGCCATATAATATCGTGTCTCTAAACGACATATATGAAGCGGGCAACTAACACAATAAAATGAAACCAAAATCCTCTTCATAATACTTAATTTCTAAGATTTCCACATCAGCGCAATTTTTTTAAAGATAACAAGGTTAGTTTCTAAGGATGTATCTTCTATTACGATGAGAATACAAACGGTGCTTCAGATGAAATTTGCTAGTTAGACTCCTAGCACAATTTGCTCCAACTTCAACCATAACACTATAGTTTTCTCCTTCAAAACGTACTGAACAATATAATTCGAAAGATGAAGATGAGTCTGTGATAGTGCCTTTTGATCCTTACGTTGTTTCTCTTCCATTGACTAATTTGAAAGCATCTTCTCAAATTCGAACAAAGCGTCGTTCAAATCCATCTGAGCGAGCACTGTTCACATCATTACCTGCCATAACGAAAATCTAATGTTGTGATCCAAAAGCAGAATAGCATACTTCGTGATTGTCACACAAACAAAATCTCGAATAAATCAAACCTTAAGTTCTGATACCACTTTTTAGAATCCGAACAAGAATTATGTATGATAATACCACTTTTAGGAATACAAGAAACAATATTATATATCACAATATGAACTAACAATTATTACACAAGAAGAACAAAATAATGTCGCAAGTAACGAAGCATTTATTAATAATGGAGAGAAAAATACAAAGAATATTATGTATCTAATACAATTCTAACTTTCTCAAAGTCATATGAAAGTCAAGAATCATGTGGACTATATATAGAACACAAAAGAATATGTTATAGTTGGAAAAATGATCAGGAATTGTGTTAAAAGAAGGAAACATTTTTCTCCCGAATATATACGATGCTCGAGCGATAGCTTCGTGCTAGGCGAGTAGCGCACAACGTTTGAATGTTAGGCAGGCAGTAGGAAATTGGCAGCGCTTCCAATAACACCCAGGCACTAAGTTTCAGACCAAATTGTGTCAAAGCATCAAATTTCTACCCCTAAACTTCTCATACCTCTTTAACATCTCTTTCAATCAATCCACGAAAATTCAACTAAATTTGAATCACAAAATAAAATGTTAAAGTTATTAAAGGATAAAATTTGCATAAAAAGTCACAATTTTTTTAAATTAACTTCATTTTTTTTAAAAAGGCACGTGCATATTATTTGAGAATTGGTTGTTGGACTGCGATCATTCCAAGAGTTTAACAAATACCCTCATGATCCAAATCCAATAGAATAAAATGCAACTTATATTATGTTGTAAACATATAAATTAACATGCAGAATATCAGGTATTCTATATGCATTCGAAAGTAGAAAGCAAATGAAATGAGGAATATAGATTGAGGCAAGAGTTTGATTAACAGTTCTTAAGAAGAATTTCTATCGCACTGTTGCTCATTATGAACGAAAATTGTCTTCAAATATAACTACCTCTCCTTTACAATAACAACACTTCAAACCACAAAAAATGATGTACCAGAAATGTGTTGTACTCTCTTATAAAAACAGGGACTAAATGTAGATAGCTTTTAAGTACGTATGACACAATGAATATGAAAGAGAAGATGAATATTGATGTTTGAGCCACATTAAAATTTTCATTATCATTCTTCTACTCATTTTCATCTTGTCTTTCATACTCATGAATATCTGGAAGGATACAATGGTTCTGCAACATACAGACTCTAATACTTGGGACCTAACACGTGTCGCAATTAAAAGAATGAAGCGTCAAAAATCTCTTGGAATTTAAATTCAAATTGGTCAATTGGATAAATAAATTAAAATGAAATAAAATATAATAATCATTTTATTTGTCCAAAAAAATATATGATGATCATCACATAAATAGGGTGGTTACAAAATGCAATTTCAAAATTAAGAAATTAGGGTGGTCATAAATCACTCACAACTTATTTTATTATCACAAATTATCAAATTAATTGGTCACAATTATTTTTCAATAGCAAACTATTAAATTAATTGGTCACAATTTAATAAATTGTAAGTTACTATTACAAATTTAGTCCAAATTTCACATTTTTTAAATTATATATTATTTATTAGTCACAAAATATATATTTCATCGATCGTATATTATTTATTGATCACAAATTAATCAATTTATCGATCAAAATCAACCAAATAATTGATCAAAAACAATTTTAACCTTAACCCCACCCCACCCAAACTCAAACTCAAACCAAACCAAACCAAATCAAACCAAACCCAACCATCTACCTGTACCATCAGAACCTCCACCAGATACACCACCTCACCGTCGCCACTACCTCACCATTGGCGGCATCGCCGCACCACTACAACCACCTTTTTTCCTTACACAACATTACCATAGGCAACCAGAAAAACGCACTACACAAATATCACCACACACATCAACATCACAACCCATCAACATCGTCTCCCTATCGTTCGCCACCGCCAACATACTCAAACTAGCCCAAAACTAATATGGCAAAAAAATAAAAAATTGCAATTTAAACCCTAAATTTCACTATTCATCCATCGCCTCCACAGTAAAAACCCCGTCGTCGAAAAACAACTGATGCAACCATGACCTGCAAAGCCTAAAACTCGCCATCATAGCATCCAAATTTGTGATGTCGTGATAGTACTTTCATACTGCACCACGAAGATCTAGCCCAAATTAGAAAAAATGCTAAACTTCACTATTAATCCAACTTCTCCATGATAACCACCCCCATCATCGAAAAACACGAGCCGCGACCACGATACCCAAGATGCCATTGCAGGGCCTAGAATCGGCCATTGAAACGCTTGCAACCCGACAACGCAGCGCCCGAATCTAGGCAATCGTAATGACGCTTCCACATCAGCACCTCGAAGATTCTACAATTTAAAAGCAATTAATAAACCCTAATACCATGATCTTTAGAATTCATGATTTTCACATATTGATTTAATTGATCAAGAAACATACATTGATTCATAAAAATAATTGAAAGATTTAAACCTGCAAAAGAGAAACTAGTAAAATTAACAAACCATTATCTCTCTTTACTTCTCTGTAATTGAATGTTTAATTTGATAGGTTACATTCACGTTTATAGGCAGAGAAATATAGTTTCATGGGCCATAAAAAAATTATCCACTTTTCATCAAAATGGGTAGTTACAAAACTATCACTTTTCAATAGGTCAATATGATTTTAGCAATAATAAACCACTTTAATTAATTTATTAATAATATTATTTGGGCCAAATTAATTGGTCTTGCATTCTCCCACTTGGTCCATGTAATATTACATCGTTATGTAATTTATAACATTATGCGCATATGAAAAACTAAAATCCCTTGTACATTGGTCACTTAATATATCATACTTAAGTAAAGAATAAGAGTCATGGCAATTTTACACCATCATTTTGGCATAATTCCTTCCATGTACTACAATATTAGTCCCTACCTAACATGACACGTAATGAGAAGTTCGATAGCAGCATTTCAATAATGCTTTTGAAAAGACTATCCTTGTCAGCATTCATATAATCCACTCATGTACATATACCAATTATTATGGCAAGAATAATATTTTTTCAAAAAACAATACATAAATGAGTTCAAAGTGTCAATTACATAAATTCCATAATATCAATGATCATTTTCAATAATGCCCATTCTTTCGACGTGTTCATAAAATGTATTTGGTGACAATCCTTTCGTTAGTGTATCTACAATCATATGGTTGGTGTAAATATGCTTGATTGACACCTTTTATTTTTGAACCTCTTCTTTAGCAGAAAAGTACTTCAATTTCATGTATTTAACATCTTTAGGTACTTGTTGTTCTTCGAAAAGAAAATTGTTGTAGAATTTTCATAATAATGTTTCAATGGCTTAGTAATACTGTCGACAATTTCAAGCCCTGAAATAAAGTTCTGCAGCCAATTTCCTTGAATCGTGGCCTCAAAGCATGCCATAAACTCAATTTCCATAGTGGATAGCCCCTCTGCTAAGACGAACAGATAGCCAAATGTGGACTTTCTAGTATCCACACATCCAGCATAGTCTAAATCTGAATATCTAATGACCTCTAAGTTATTAGATCTCCTATAAGTGAGCATGTGGTCTTTCGTTCTTTGCAAGTATCTCAAAACTTTCTTTACAGCTTTCCAATGATCAAGTCCTAGGTTACTTTACCTGTCAGCACTGTCAGTATTCTGACAGCAAAATTGATGTCTGACTCGGTGCAAGTCTGAGCATACATTAAGCTCCTTACAAGAGATTCACAAGGAATAACTGTCATTTGTTTGCGTTTCAATTCATTCTTAGGACATTGCATGAGACTAAATTTGTCTCCTTTTTGAATTGGAATGACATTCGCTGAACAATTTTTCATCTTAAATCTCTCTAAAACTTTCTAGATATATGCTTTCTGAGACGACCTTAACAATCCTTGTAACCTATCTCGGAATATTTCAATTACAATCACATAGATTGCCTCTCATATATATTTCATTTCAAAAATTTTAGAGAGAAATTTATTGGTCTCATGTAATAGACTAAGATAATTAGTAGCTAGCAAGAAGTCGTCAACATATACAATAAAAAATATAAACTTGCTCTCACTGACCTTTAGATATATACATCGATCAACTTCTTTAAATCCAAAGGAAGTAATGGTGTCGTTGAACTTAAGATACCAATTATGGGAAGTTTGTTTAAGTCCGTATATTGATTTTTTTTAATTTACACATCATGTGTTCCTTTCCTTCAACTAAAAAATCTTCAGGTCGATCCATATAAACTTCTTCATCTAAATTTTCATTGAGAAATGCGATTTTCACATCCATTTGATGTAAGTCTAAGTCATAATGAGCTACTAAAGTGATTATAATCTTAAGTTAGTCTTTCTTGGAGACTGGCGAAAAGGTCTCATTATAATGAATGCCATCTTTATGAGTAGAATCTTTGGCTACAATTATAGCTTTATATCGTGCGATATTACCATTAGAGTCGTGCTTGGTCTTAAAGACCCATTTGTATCCAACGCCTTTACATGATTCAGGTAATTCAACGAGATCCCAGACTTCATTATGTTCCATAGATTTCAATTCATCTTTCGTAGAATCTAACCACTTATCAGAATTAGCACTCTCAATGGCCTGTGAAAATGAAATTGGGTCGTCATCAACAATTCCCAAGTCAAATTCAGACTCTTGCGATTAAAGCACATAGTCATCAGAAATAACAAGTCTAAGTTGTCTTTGTGACCCTCTTAATGCTATTTCTCGTGGTTCATTTAGTGCAAGTTCATTAGTAGCAATTTCATTGTGACATGTTTGATCATTTATTTGTCGTTCTGTTAAATTGTCATGTTGTTCAACAATTTGAGAAACAACATTAGAAGAAGTTAAGAGTAGATAAACTTGAACTCTAACTTCTTGTATTTCCACATTCTTAGTTTCAAACTCCCACTAACTTCGTCATTCTCAATGAACCTAACATTTTCAGTTTCAAGAATTCTAGTACTATGGTTAGGACAATAAAATCTACCCCTTTGATTTTTCTGGATAACCAATAAAAAAATCCATTAATTGTTCTTGAATTCAGGTTCTTTTCATGTGGATTATAAATTCTTGTTTCGGGCAACCCCAAACATGCAGGTGCCTCAAACTAGGTTTCCTTCCTATCCACAGTTCAAAAGGAGTTTTTGGAACTGCCTTACTAGGAATCTTGTTTTGCAAATACATAATAGTATTTAATACAAACATCCACAAAGAAATGGGTGAAGAAGAATTGCTTAACATACACCTAACCACTTTTTTTAGAGTACGATTATGCCTTTCAGCTATACCCTTTTATTGTGGTGTGTCGGGCATAGTGTATTAAGAATACATGTCACATCTTTCAAGAAATTTAGCAAATGGATCAGGGTATTGCCCAGTTTCATCATACCTTCCATAATATTTACCACCTCTGTCAAATCTAATGATTTTCAACTTTCTATCTAATTGTCGTTCAACTTCATTGACAAAGATCTCTAAAACATTTATAACTTGAGACTTTTAATGCAGCGGATAGACATAACCATAACGTGAAAAATCATCAACAAATGGGATAAAATATTTTTCTCCGTTGAAGGATGGAATATCAAAAGGCACATACATATCGGTGTGTATTATCTCCAGAAGTTGTGTGCTTCTTGTGGCTCATTTCTTTGTGTGTTTAGTTTGTTTACCCTTAATACAATCCACATAGATTCCAAAGATCACTAAAATCCAAATCTGGAAAGATTTTATTCTTTACCAATCTTTCTATCCCTTCCTTGGATATGTAACCCAAACATCAGATCGTTCATTCAATAAACCACGTTTAGTACCAATATTATGATGGAAGGTTAGAAAAATATCGGTAAAGGGGTTATCAAGCTTTAATTTATATAAGCCATCACAAAGAGTATTGGAATCGATAAGATGATTTTGTTTAAACAAACTCAAACATCCATTTCCACTATTAAAATAATATCCAAAAGAATCAACTTTTGATAAGGATACTAAATTGCAGAAAATATACATAAAGACTTTGAAATAACTCTAAATGATGTCCTATATTTAAAATCGACAAGTTCCAATGGCTTCAACAGGAGCTTTGACTCGATTGTCCATTAGAACAGACTTTTCATTTGGATTTATGGTCTGGATTGAAAGGAATCTCTGCATCGTATTGGTAACATGAGAGGTACATCTGGAATAAATCCACCAAGTATTATAAGGAACTTTTGCCAAATTAGATTCAAAACATACATAAGAAATAATATTACCTTTACTTTCGAACCGTACCTTACATCTTAGACAATCCTTTCTATGGTGCCCAGGTTTACGACAGAAATGGAACGTATCTTTCGTGTGGATTTGGACAGAAGATTCATTTATCTTTAGTGGTTAATGCCCTTTCTGTTATGTAAGGAATGGCTGGGGAAAAAGAAGGGAGATAACAACTAGGAGAACGAAGAAGAAGAAAGAAGCTCCAACGGTTTGATCTAACAGTTAACTCTAATGGATTAAGTGAAACGGTGACGTTTTGGCCTCAAATTGAAATAGTAGAAACGTTTCTTTCTGGTTAATTTTGAAAACACGACTTTGATGTACCTGTGTTTATATACCTCCATGTGCGGAGATGGAAAGGTCCGTGATTTTATCTGTGTAATCTCATATTTTCAACTGCTAATTGAAGTGATTCAATTCAATCCTCTCATCTTCATTCTTATTTTACGTCGTTTAATCCCTCCCCATTCTTCTTTTTCTTCTGTTTGTTAAAGTATTTCAGCTGGAATCGAAACATTGATCGTGTCACAGTTTTGGCGAATCAGAAGCAAGTTCTGACTGTGACAAGTGGTATCAGAGCAAGCGTTTTGCACTGGGAATTCTTGTGATGGATACGAGAGCAAAGACAGTAGATGAACTCTTGAAGAAACTAGACCTGGAAGTTACTGATCTAGGTATTGCTTTCAAAGTTGTTACTAGTAAGTTAGAAAGTAAGCTTGAATCTACAGACCAAAACTTCCAGGTTTTTGGTCACAGGCAAGAAAAAATTGAAGATTCTGTTGTGGACATGAACCACAAGTACGAGAAACTAGTAACCCTGGTGGCTCAGTTAACCACTGATCTTAAATCTGGATAGATGAACAAAGGGATAGAAGAACCTTTAGTTAACCTGAAATCTGGGAGTGAAATGTTTACACCGGGAGAAAGCAGTCATGAAAATAGCCTTAATAATAGGGGTGAGATCAAGGAGAATAGTAGCCTTCCTAAAATTGATTTTTCCCTTTTGAAGGCGAGGGACCTAGAGAATGGTTGAAGAAAGGTAAGAAGTATTTTCAGCTGCATCAGATATTTAATGAGTTGAGACTGGGGGTGGCAGAGATGTATCTAAAGGGAAAGACTTATATCTGATTCGATGGGTTTATTGCTAGTCATCTTGAGGCAGATTGAGGCTTATTCTCTGAGGAACTATGTAGGAGATTTGCAGAAACCACAAGGGAAGAAGTGGTTGAAACGTTTAGTAAGATCAAACAGTTGGGGACAATAGCTGAATACCAGGAGAAGCTTGAAGAACTTAAAACCCAAGTGTTATTGACACTACCTCATGTCCCAGAATCCTACTACATCTCTGTGTTCACCAGTGGGTTGAAAAGGGAAATCAAATCCATGGTTAAGATGATGAAGCCAACCACCCTAGCCTAAGCATTTGAAGTGGCCAGCTTACAAGAGTCCACTATACAAGCAATAAATAGGGTCCAAAAGCTAAAAGGTTACCAAACAAATGGAACCCTTACCCCTCCAAACCTCCTGAAGAAACTAAACCCAAATAATTCTAGCCAAAACCTAATAAAAACCCAAACAACTATAAAACCATCGCTCCTACTGACTTCCAAACCAAAAGAAGTGGATGAAGATGAGGTGATGGAGATTTCTATGAGTACTTTGGCAGGTAACCCAAAACATAAAACTATTAAGGTTCCTGGAGTTCTAAGATGGAGGAAAATTTCAATCCTAATTGATAGTGGAAGCACACATGGTTTCCTAGATGAGTATTTGGCTAGGAAGCTGAATTATGCCCTGGAAGAAACCAGAACTATGACAGTTAGAATGGCTAATGGTGAAAGGCTGGAGAGTAAATCCCTGAATCAACCATTGATCTGGAAAGTACATAATTGGGAGTTTCAATATAGGTTGAGAACACTGAATCTGGGAGGCAGTGATATGGTCTTGGGAGTAAACTGGATGAGTCAATTTGGACCTATCATGTTCACAAAGTGGTGTATTAGATTCCAGAATGAATAGGGAGATGTGATCTTAAGAAGTGGAAAGTCGGGAATACCGGTGGAAATGACGGAAGCAAGAGAGATGGAGGGTTTGTTTAAAAGATACAGCTATGGAGTAGTTGGACATATGTATTCAATTGTAGAGAATGGGGGGGAGAGATTCCAATCCAAATCATATAGATCATTAGCCAGTTTGCTGAAGTGTTTGAACAACCCACAGGGCTACCTCCCCCTAGATCCCGTGATCATCATATTCCATTGAAAGACGGTACCCAACCCTCCAAGATTAGACCCTATAGATGCCCACTTATTTAGAAGACAGAGATTGAAAAATTGGTTAAGGAAATGTTGGAGAGTGGAATCATCCAAGCCGGTAACAGCCCATTTGCATCACCAGTCCTTCTAGTTAAAAAGAAGGATGGGTCTTAGAGGTTTTGCATAGACTATAGGAAGCTTAATAGTCTAATTGTCAAGGACAAATTTCCCATGACAATCATTGATGAGTTACTAGATGAACTCAAAGGCTCCAAGTACTTCTCTAAAATTGATCTTAGAGCAGGATATCATTAAATCAGGGTTGCTGATCAAGACATCTACAAGACTGCCTTTAAAACTCATCAAGGGCTCTACGAATTCAGAGTGATGCCCTTTGGCCTTACTAATGCTCCTGCCACATCTCAGGGTCTTATGAATGAAGTACTCCAAAATCAATTAAGGGACTACGTGTTGGTCCTCTTTGATGACATCCTAATTTACAGTCCTGATCTGAACACACATTGCCAACATCTTAATAATGTACTGGAGATTCTACAGAAATATTAGTTATATGCAAAGAAATCCGAATGCAATTTTGGACAATTACAAGTGGAATACTTAGGACACATAATCAACAAGGAAGGAGTTTCAGCTGAACCTGGTAAAATTGAAGCTATGCAATTATGGCCTATTCCTAAGAATGTCAAACAATTGAGGGAGTTTCTTGGATTGATTGGGTACTACAGGAAGTTTGTCAGAAATTATAGGATTATTGCTAGACCCCAAACTGACCTCCTTAAGAAAGATAACTTCCAGTGGAGTGAGACAACAAGTATAGCCTTTGAACAATTGAAGCAAGCTATGAGCACTACACCAGTGCTGGCGTTACCTAATTTCACTAATCCTTTTACAATTGAAACTGATGCATGCTAGAAAGGAATTGGGCATTACTAATGCAGGACATGAGACCATTGGCTTATCTAAGTAAAGCTGTTGGAGTTAGAAATATGGGAATGTCCATATATGAGAAAGAATTACTAGCCCTTGTAACAGTAGTAAGCAAATGGCGGCACTACCTAGAAGGTCACCATTTCATTGTAAAGACAGACCATCAATCCCTGAAGTATCTACTTGAATAGAGGATTACCACTCATATCCAACAGAAATGGCTTACCAAGTTATTAGGCCTCAGCTATGAAATCATCTATAAGAGGGGTCGATAATATGGTAGCAGATGCCTTGTCGATGAGATATGATGAACCCTCAGAATGTCTAGGAATCACAACAGTGATACCTGCATGGATACATGAGGTCATGGATAGTTATGAAAGAGATGAGTTGGCTAAGGAAAAGATTCAAGTTTCACTATTACAACCTGAGTCTGATCCTACCTTCATGTACATCAATGGGTTGCTGAAATATAAGGAAAAATTGTATATTGGGACAGGGGAAATATCAGAACAAAGTTGATACAGAACATTCATAGCTCACAAGAAGTAGGGCATTCAGGTATTCATAACATTATTTATAGAGCAAAACGGCAATTTCACTGGCCAGGAATGAATCAGGATATCAATAGGGTGGTTCTACAGTGTGAGGTATGCCAGAAGTGCAAGGGAGAACACGTTCCATACCCTGGTCTACTACCGTCCTTGCCTAAACACCTCCATGCATGGAGCCATATTAGCATGGATTTCATAGAAGGCTTACCCATGTCAGGAGGAAAAAACACCATCATGGTGGTTGTGGATAGGTTTACCAAGTATGTACACTTCCTTGGTCTTCACCACCCATTTACAGCCTTATCAGTAGCCAAAAATTTCCTTGATAATGTGTATAAATTACATGGCATGCCCCAGAGCATTGTATCAGACCGAGATAAGATTTTCACAAGCAAGTTTTGGAAGGAATTATTCCATTTACTAGGCACCAAGCTCCAACTTAGCTCTGTATATCACCCTCAAACGGATGGCCAAACAGAGAGGCTCAATCAGTGTCTGGAAATGTATCTAAGGTGTATGTCCTATCAACGCCCCAAGTAGTGGGAGAAGTGGTTAACTTTAGCTGAATGGTGGTACAACACTACCTATCACTCAACTATAAAAATGACCCCCTTTGAGGCACTCTATGGATTGAAACCACCTCAGCTGGCATTAGGACCTTATTAGTAGTCTAATGTAGCTGCAGTGGAAGAAATACTACATGAGAGGTACAAACTGGATCAACAATTGAAAGATAATCTAGCACAGGCCAGGGCAAGGATGAAGCACTATGCCGATAAAAATTGAACTGAGAGATCGTTCGAAGTGAGTGATTGGGTTTTTCTGAATCTACATTCTTATGCACAAAAATTAGTGGAATGCAGAGTTAACCAAAAATTAAGTTCTAGATACTTTGGCCCATATCAGGTGGTGAAGAAGTTAGGATCAATATCCTACCAGTTGGCTTTGCCTGAGAGTTCAAAGATTCATCCGGTCTTTCATGTATCATTGTTAAAGAAGAAGATGGGGAATACTACTATGCCAGTTTTACAACTACCAGAGGGGAACCAGTTTTTGCATTCAGACCATTTTTCCCTGTCTATTTTGCAGTCTAGATGGGTGGAGCGCAAAAAGCACAGAGCAGAACAATGGTTGATTCACTAGTCAGATCTACTTCTAGAAAATGCGACATGGGAAGATGCCGATTAGATTAAGGCCCAATTTCATATCTGGAGATCTTGGGGACAAGATCAAGGTGAGATGGAGGGTTGTTATGTAAGGAATGGCCGGGGAAAAAGAAGGGGGAGAACAACTAGGAGAATGAAGAAGAAAGAAGCTCCAACGGTTTGATCTAACAGTTAACTCAAATGGATTAAATGAAACGGTGACGTTTTGGCCTCAAATTGAAATAGTAGAAATGTTTCTTTTTTAAAAAAAATTTTGAAAACATGACTTTGATGTATCTGTGTTTATATACCTCCATGTAGAGATGGCAATTTACCCCG
>CAIGRR010074393.1:0-10887 GCA_903798365.1 Fraxinus sp. 1973-6204 | reverse complement strand
TCTTTTAATATCCATTCTTAAGATTTTTCTAGCATGATCTAAGTCTTTCATTTCATATTCAACACTTAAAGCTTTATAATATCGTTTATATCACTCATTTTATACCCAATCAACAACATATCGTCAACATACAAAAATATTGAAGGAATTTTTCAGCCGTTTGAAAGTCAGTTGGGTCTAAAAAAAATTATTCTTTTCACAGCGGCTGCTACCGTCGCATTTACACCGGCCATTAAGAACTCGGCTCTCTTTCCACTACCTTCTAATCGTGCTCTGTCGTCTCCATCCTTTGCTTTACCTAGCGGGAAAAGATCTAATGTTACGGTTTTTGAGATTTTTTAATTTTAAAAAATTAGGAATTTACTGATTTTTTTGTTGTCGTGCAAGTTTTGAATGATTTTGAGTTTTGAGTTGTTGGTTGGACTTAGGCAACGGAGGCATCGTCTTCATCAATGAATGATTCACCGACGGTAGATGAAGTGGTAAGTGAGGCTGTGGCGAAGGAATCAGTAAGTGATGAGGTTCGATTCGTTGATCTGGCCGACGGTGGTGGTGTGAAGAAGTCGAATGTGGAGAAATCGCCAAAGGCGGCGGTGGAAGGTGTGCCTTTGAATTTTCTGATAACTATATTTGTGATCGTCTCTTTCTACTTGCTTTGACTTGATATAGTCGCTGATATTTTCTTTTTTTTTTAGCCAATTTTTAATTTTATTTATCATTTTTGAACTGTTTGGGTCGTAGATGAAGGAGAAGGTGTTTCTGTAACTGACACGAAGAAAGCAAAATTGAATGGGCCAGCAGCAAATCGAGGAAAGAAGGGCCTACTAAAATCGCATGTTGGGAATGCATAGGGGAAACTTCTTTCTCAGTCATCACAGGTAGATTTACACTTTTCACTCAGTCTCATCACTTAAAATTTATCGACCATATATTTAACATGGCCGCACTTTAATATTTCCAACAAATTTTAAATCGGTTAAAACGCATATTTGTAACATAAAATATTGAATCAAATGTTAAAAAAAAAAAAAAGGCTCAGGCGACTTAATGTCAATTTGGACAGAGTTTATCTAAAATGACAAATTGTGAAAGATGCAAATGTTTGTGATGGTTAATGCCATGATTTAAATGTTTGGACCAAATTCGTAAGATCAGAAAAGGTCATGGACCAGTTGCTCCAATTCCAAAATTGTAATAAACTTTCTACTTTTAAGTTTTAACTCACTCAATTTAGGTCCTGTTTGTTTCGAATTAAAATCAGATTTTAATCTAAGTCAAAATCAAATAATCAATATTAACAATATCTTTCATGAGTCATACAACTTTTCAACCATACATTCTAAAAACTTATATTACAATCTACTAAAAATCTAATTTTAATCACACCAAATACCCACTTATTCTCCAGGTACAAAAGTACTATAATTTGTTGGAAAACACGATGATTGAGAAATTGACATTGTATAAGCCTAGTTATATTAAAATTTTCATTTTCATTCTTCTACTAATTTTCAACCACACATTTTTCAATAAAATAAAATAATATTTTCAATCACATTTTTCAAAAAAATAATATTTTCAATCACATCAATAATTTTTTCTTCTTTTTTAATTACACATTTTCCATCAATCTACTATTTCAGAATACATTTTTTCAAAATAACGTGGTTTAAATACACCCTAAATCTACCTTTACCTTGCAAGAGAGGATCTCATCTTGAGGCAAAGATTTTACACTTAATTAGTTCCAAAATGTGGTTTAACTGATTTTGCATTATTCCCTTTAATGCTTTCCACTGTTCATTCACAAAAAATTCTAATTACTGTAGATGCTTACTACTTTCCACGTTTCATTAACACAAGTCATTTATTGTAGCTTTTTAGTGCCCTCCACCTTTCATTATCCTGTTCCCAACCCTTAATGAGTGAATAATATCTTGCTCTAGGAAATTTTTTCTTTCATTTTCCACACTTCTAACAAAGTTCACTCCATAAGATTCTTTCTCTCTCCCTGATTTACATTTTCATCCTCAGTTATTATCTCAACCAGTGTAATGTTGAAAATTCATTGTGGGGATAATTTTGTCAAGTGGTTGACTTAATTGAAAAGCAAGAATCTGTCAGTTGCAATTTGATTTCGTGTCAAGCAATTTGAAATGGTGGACAGATTTAGGGTGTGTTTGTCACCCATTATTTTTTAAAGAATGATGTAATGAATAGTATTTTTTGGAGAATGTGTGGTTGAAATTTAAAGTAACTTTATTGGTTTGTGTGTGGAATATTTTATTAGGTGAATGTGTGGTGGGTATTGTTTACTGTAGCAAACAGAGTTTTATATANAAATTTAAAGTAACTTTATTGGTTTGTGTGTGGAATATTTTATTAGGTGAATGTGTGGTGGGTATTGTTTACTGTAGCAAACAGAGTTTTATATAATGGTAGACAAACAAGGGCTTAATGAGAGTAAAATTTCCTCCAAACAGGCTCCTTGTATACCCTATTCTCCTCCTCACTTTAACTCACCTTTTCTTTCTTTTCACTTTCCATTGAGAGCAACCAGATACCTGTTGAGGAGAGATGCCGGAAGCAGAAGAAGAACAATAAGGCATCACAAGCCTGAGCTGTCGGAGATGAGTGACACTGCAACCGAGGATGGTTTTTTATTTTTTTTTTTAACCCAAAAAACACTTCTCAACTTCTTTCAAATCGTGCAAAAATCCCTCTTCATCTATGTACCCTACTATTGAAATGGAAGGCTTAACAGAAAATCTCTTCCCGGAACCGGAAGAACAAGAAACCCATAAGAAACTGGGAGATGGAGCAAAAGGGATTGTGTTACCGTTGGCGGCTTCAGAAGAGATGGTTCGAATGTATTTGTGCAACGGTTGGCAGTTCAAATGACGGGTATGTGGTTCAACCGGTTGGTCATTGATTAGAATTAAAAAGTATTTTTAAAACAAAAAGTATAATATATATATTTTTTGGTCATTGATTTTACTAAACTTAATATATATATTTGGCTCACATATATGTTAAAGGTTCTACGGGTGCCACGGTGGTAAAGTTCTATCCTTCCATACAAGCAGCAATGGTTCGAATGTATTTGTGCAAATTTGAAATAAAATTTTGGTTGGAATCAATTTGGTAAAAAAATAAATAAATAAATAAATAATCGGTTCAGTTCTGCTTTGATATGAACCCGTCTGGTTTGAACTATTGTTTGCTGTCTGATTCACGGGCTGGATCGGCCGGTCTGGTTACGATAACTATGATTTTACTGTATGTCATGTATAATGGTGGATTATTAACCTTGTTGGCAGTATACAATAATTGGAAGAGAATTTCCGATCTATCCTCCTGGGCTAAAGTTGAAATGAAGAAGGTTTTTTTGTCAAATTGTCTGCGACATGGAAGTTTAACTCTATTCGCAAACATTTCTATCCAATCATTCAGGTTTTGCATCACATATTATATAAGTCTCTTTTCATTTTACCTATTTGTATGATATATAGGAAGCATATCAAAGTATTGATTGTAAATTTGTTTAAAATATTTTAAATCTGTCATTTATTTTTCTCAAAATAGTTTTACTATATCTCTGCATATATTTACTAATTCTGAGACTTTGTCTTTGCATTGAAATGTACTTTACAATTTAATTTTGTTTGTGTGGAGACTAGACAATCTCATACTGAAATTTTGTCTTATGTTTGTTATTTCCTTTTTGCAGTAAGAGAGGTGAATAAAAAAGTTCTGAAAGTCCCTCCCATAGAAAGAAAGGTAATTTTTTTATTCAAATCTTGTGCTTCTTATATATTTTCCAAATTTCTTCAACGTCTCGTGTTTACTTTCATATTCATTGGAAGGTTGTAATGTTCAGGTTGTCACATGCAGGCACTTAATTTGCAAAGTAGCTTTTCTGTTTCCATTTCTCTCTTTAACAGCATTTAACATTTGAGTTTCAGGTCCTTGTACTAGCAATGAGCCTTGGGGCCCTCATGGATCTCTTCTTGCTGATATTGCTCAGGCATAAAAAAATTTAGTAAGCTTAATGAATCTTCCTCGTGTTTCTGATCATTCTTTTCATCATAAAGTATTCATTTTTCATATTCATTTTTCATTTCAATAGTCACGAGCATTAGATGATTATGGCGGTAATCTGGAAGCGTATCAATGATACTTGAAAAAATTAGCATTATGTCTATATTGGTTTTTTTCTTCCTTGTTTATGGAGAAGTTGTAGGTTTTGTTATTGAAATTCTTGTTTTGTTTTTACTGTAACTTCTTGGGGACTTTCTTATCTATTTCCTCATAGTCTATCCAAACCCCTCATCTACAATTTAATAGAGCAGTATTTTTGCTTTTACATATTTCTTTAAAATAAATTTTTTTTTTTTGCCTAGGGAATATAATTTTTATATTAGTTTCTCCAACCCCATTTCTTGGGCATTCATGGTGACCCCTATTTTACCTCATCCTGTTGTGCGTATTCACTGTGCTTTCCTGGCATCTACTATTCTCTTCAATATGCAAATGAAAAAATTTCTAGGCTTGGACTGTGTATGAGTACTTGGTAGCTCATGGGTCTGAGTGTGCCATGAATGAGATTAGGGAACATGTTTACCAAGTATTAGATAGTTTCTTTTTCCATATGTACCTTACTTATGAGCTATTTTCCCCTGCAGTTAAGAAACTGCTTCTTTGGTGTGACTGGTAGCTTGATTTACTAGGGATTATTTTGAAGGTTAATGGGAGAAATTTTGGTTTCTTGCTAACACTAAAATAAGAAAGTTGACATGAGATTATTGTGGGCATTTCCACTGTGAATAATATGATTAATTTGCACTAACAACAATATGCAAGATGTAGCTATGCAGGGGCTATATTTTCTAATGCTTGCTTGAAAAAACTTAGGAGTCCCAGATGTAGGAATGTTCATTCGTGTAGTCCACAATCGTTGAGTTATCCTTCTCTGCATCCAAGGTGAGTTCCAAAAATTTGTTCAATGATGATACCCAAGCAGTACGCTAATTAGCTTTCTGTAGGAATGATTTGACAAATGGTCGTTTCAATGATTTGAGTCTCAATCACCTTGTTGAATGGTTATTATTTAGTACCTTTTGATTGAATATATTTGCGAGAAAAATGGTATTAGGTTTCATGCTATGAGAAGCTGCTCATGCATACTCTTAGGCATCCATATGAGTATGATCATTTCTTATCATTTACAAGGAACCTCGGCTTATGATGATGATTGAAAATTTCCACAAAAATCAGATTGAGAACGATAACATTTAGTGAAATGTGGGTGGACAGAATGACATCTCATTACCCTCGTGTACCTTTGTATTCTTTTACAGCTCCCTTCACCTCTGAACGGTTGCTTAGGAAACAAAATATGCAAGTTCAATATCTTTCTTTTTCGTTACGCCACTAATTTCTGTGTTGTGTGCAATACCAGGTGAGATGTCATACTATATTAGTAATGCATGATTATTTATGTTCTTTCGTGCAGAGAAAGATACTTGAAAGTGTTACAAATTTTTTCTATCACGAGTTCTCTCTTAACTCGTACTCTATTTTTTCAGAAGCAATTCAAAAATTCATCACATTGCGAGGAGAGACACGAATGACCAAGAATGACACAAACTATGTGTTATCATATGCTTATAAATTCTAAAGAAAATATGCATCAAGATTTACCCAAAAAAACACGTATTTGATCCCAGAATCCAGATACATAATTGAGCTAAAATCCTAATAACGCCGAGGTAAACTTTTTTGTATCTGATAGACATTTTTTCTGTGATTGTCATCGGTCATTAATCATACTAAGTTAAAGTCAAACAATCAATATTAATCACTTCTTTCGTGGGTCTCACAACTTTTCAACCATACATTTCAAGAATTTCTATCACAATCTGCTAAAAGTTTAAGTTTAATCTCACTAAGCACTCACTTATTCTCCAGGTACAAAAGTACTATAATTTGTTGGAAAACACGATGATTGCGAAATTGACATTGTATAAGCCCCTGTTTGAGCCACATTGAAATTTTCATTATCATTCTTCTACTTATTTTCAACCACATATTTTTCAATAAAATAATATTTTTCATCACATCAATAACTTTTCCTTCTTTTTCAGCCACACATTCTCCATCAATCTACTATTTCAGAATATATTCTTTCAAAATAATGTGGCTCAAACACACTCTAAGNTACACATTATTTTTTTCATTCTCATTCTTCTACTCATTTTCAACCACACATTCTTCAATAAAATAATATTTTCCATCACATCAATAACTTTTCCTTCTTTTTCAGCCACACATTCTCCATCAATCTACTATTTCAGAATATATTCTTTCAAAATAATGTGGCTCAAACACACTCTAAGCCCCTGTTTGGTACAAATTAAAAATTTCGTTCTCATTCTTCTACTCATTTTCAATCATACAATCTTCAATAAAATAATATTTTTCATCACATCAATAATTTTTCTTTATTTTTCAATCACACATTCTCCATCAATCTACTATTCCAGAATACATTTTTCTAAAATAATGTGGCTCAAACACACTAAAATTGACTTTTGAAGAGAGAACTCCAAACTTGCTTTGGGCATTTTAATTCAATCCGATCNTCATTTTCAATCATACAATCTTCAATAAAATAATATTTTTCATCACATCAATAATTTTTCTTTATTTTTCAATCACACATTCTCCATCAATCTACTATTCCATAATACATTCTTCCAAAATAATGTGGCTCAAACATACCCTAAATCTACCTTTACCCTACAAGAGAGGATTTCAAAGGCGAACATTTCACACTTGACTGGTTCCAAATTGTGGTTTAACTGGTTTTGCATTGTTCCCTTTAATGCTTTCCACTGTTCATTCACAAAAAAAAAAAAAATCTAATTACTGTAGATGCTTTACTGCTTTTCACGTTTCATTAACACAAACCATTTACTGTAACTTTTAATTGGTCCTTCACCGTTCATTATTCGGTTCACTACTCTTAACGAGTGAATAAATATCTTGCATTGAGTTTGTACCTATTTTTATTTTCATTTTTTAGCAATAATATGATCGTTGTACAATGAGTTTGTACCCATTTTCCACACTTCTGACAAAGTCCACTTAGGGATGGTAAAACAGCTCGTCGGCTCGGACTGCTCGGCTTGTAAAAAGTCAGAGCCGAGCCCCATTTTAGGGCGTCGATTCGAGCCCAGGCCAGCCCGTGTTTAGAAAAAAAATTAAAAAACAAATGTTGCAGGCAGCTGAAATAATCACAAAATTTTTTAAAAAATAATAAAAAATCAAGCCGTCCTGGTTCGGCTCGTAAAGGTCCTAGCTTAAAAATTTTTGTCGAGCTTTTCATCGGCTCGATTGGGGCTCAGAAAAGCTCGGCCCAAAAAATCTCGAGCTCGGCTCGTTGATATAGCTAAGACCACTGTAAAATGAAATTATAAGATTCTTTCTCTCGCCCCCAGGGCACATCTCCAAGTGGTAAAAGAGGAAGGTGGAAAAGCTCCAGCTTTGTTTGAGGCTGCCGCGTCAAGGGTTCGAATCCTGAAATATGGATTTGGCTTGTGTAAGTGCAAGTGTACAAGTAGCCTTCCACTTTGTACCTTTGGGGGCATAACTTGCGATTTACCTCCTTCACCAAGGTCCATGGCAGGACAGGTGGGGGCCCTCAAGGTTGGGCCCTGATTTACGTTTTCAACCTCAATTATTATCTCAGCCACTCAAATGTTGAAAATTCATTGTGATGGTAATTTTATTAAGTAGTGACATAATTGAAAAGCAAGAATTTGTCAGAGCAATTTGAAATGGGGGACAAATCTAAACTTTTCATTACTTTTCTATCACACATTTTCTCATCAATCACTATTCCAAAAATTATATTCTCATTCTAATGAGATTCAAACACACACAAAATAATATTACACATAAATTCTAAAATTCTCCTTACTTTTTAATCACACATTCTTCGATCAATCACCATTCAAAAACTTATTCTCATTTTGAGTGTCGAACACAACCTTATCGTCATTTTTAGAAGAAATTTGTCCCCCATTTCAAATTGCTCTGACACAAAATCAAATTGCAGCTGAAAGATTCTGGCTTTTCAATTATGTCACCACTTGACAAAATTACCCTTACAATGAATTTTCAACATTTGAGTGATTGAGATAATAATTGAGGGTGAAAACGTAAATCAGGGGGAGAGAGAATCTTATAATTTCATTTTACAGTGGACTTAGCTATGTCAACGAGCCAAGTCCGAGACGAAAAAAAAAATTCGGGCTTTTGCTCGGCCAAAATGGGGCTCGGCCCAAGTCTTGGCTCGGACTTTTTACCAGCCAAGCCGACGAGTTTTTTTGCCATTCCTAAGTGGACTTTATCAGAAGTGTGGAAAATGGGTTCAAACTCACTGTACATCGATCATATTATTGCTAAAAATGAAAATAAAAATAGGTACAAACTCATTATACAAACTCAATGCAAGATATTTATTCACTCGTTAAGAGTTGGGAATCGGATAATGAACGGTGGAGGACCAGTTAAAAGCTACAGTAAATGGCTTGTGTTAATGAAACGCGAAAAACAGTAAAACATCTACAGTAATTAGATTTTTATTTTTTGTGAATGAACAGTGGAAAGCATTAAAGGGAACAATGCAAAATCAGTTAAACCACAGTTTGGAATCAGTCAAGTGTGAAATCTTTGCCTTTGAGATACTCTCTTGTAGGGTAAAGGTAGATTTAGAGTGTGTTTGAGCCACATTATTTTGAAAAAATGTATTCTAAAATAGTAGATTGATGGAGAATGTGTGGATGAAAAAGAAGGAAAATTTATTGATGTGATGGAAAATATTATTTTATTGAAAAATGTGGTTGAAAATAAGTAGAAGAATGATAATGAAAATTTCAATGTGGCTCAAACGGGGACTTATACAATGTCAATTTCGTAATCATCGTGTTTTCTAACAAATTATAGTACTTTTGTGTCTGGAGAATAAGTGGGTGTTTGGTGGGATTAAACTTAAATTTTAGTAGATTGTGATAGAAATGTATGGTTGAAAAATTATGGGACCCATGAAAGATGTGATTAATATTGATTGTTTAACTTTAAATTATTATGACCGATGACAATCACAGAAAAAATGTCTATTAGATACAAAATAGTTTACCTCGGTGTTATTAGAATTTTAGCTCAATTATATATTTTGATTCTGGAATCAAATATGTGTTTTATTTGGTAAATCTTGATGCATATTTTCTTTAGTATTTATAAGCATACGATAACACATAGTTTGTGTCATTCTTGGTCATTTGTGTCTCTCATCGCAATGTGATGAATTTTTGAATTGCTTCTGAAAAAATAGAGTACGGGTTAAGAGAGAACTCATGATAGATAAAATTTTGTAACACTTTTAAGTATCTCTCTCTGCACGAGAGAGAACATAAATAATCATGCATTACTAATAAGACATAGTTTGTGTCATTCTTAGTTAAGAGAGAACTCATACGATAACACATAGTTTGTGTCATTCTTGGTCATTTGTGTCTCTCATCGCAATGTGATGAATTTTTGAATTACTTCTGAAAAAATAGAGTACGGGTTAAGAGAGAACTCATGATAGATAAAATTTGTAACACTTTTAAGTATCTCTCTGCACGAGAGAGAACATAAATAATCATGCATTACTAATATAGTATGTCATCTCACCTTGTATTGCACAACACAGAAATTAGTGGCGTAACGAAAAAGAAAGATATTGAACTTGCAGATTTTGTTTCCTATGCAACCGTTTAGAGGTGAAGGGAGCTGTAAAAGAAAACAAAGATACACGAGGGTAATGAGATGTCATTCTGTCCACCCACAATTTGATTATCATTCTCAATCATCATCATAAGCCGAGGTTCCTTGTAAATGATAAGAAATTGTCATACTCATATGGATGCCTAAGAGTATGCACGAGCAGCTTCTCATAGCATGAAGCCTAATGCCATTTTTCTCGCAAATATATTCAATCAAAGGGTACTAAATACCATTCAACAAGGTGAGCGAGTCTCGAATCATTGAAAAGACCATTTGCTAAGTCATTCCTACAGAAAGCTAAATAGTGCACTGCTTGGGTATCATCATTGAACAAATTTTTGGAACTCACCTTGGATGCAGAGAAGGGTAACTCAGTGATTGTGGACTGCACGAATGAACATTCCTACATTTGGGACTCCACTAAATCCTTTCAAGCAAGCATTAGAAAATATAACACCTGCAACATCTTGCATATTGTTATTAGTGCAAATTAATCATATTATTCACGGTGGAAATGCCCCCAATAATTCAACTTTCTTATTTTGGTAATTGAAGAGAAATTTCAAACTTCAGTGACCGTTTCTGAAACTTTGAAACTTTAGTGACCGTTTTGTTATTTTCAGGTAACTTCGGTGACCGTTTGTGAAATTAACCCATAAAAATTATACTCTAGGAAAAAAAAATTATTTATAGAAATATGTAAAAGCAAAAATACTGCTCTATTAATTTTGTAGATGAGGGGTTTGGATAAGACTATGAGGAAATAGATAAGAAAGTTCCCAAGAAGTTGAGGTAAAAACAAAACAAGAATTTCAATAACAAAACCTACAACTTCTCCATAAACAAGGAGGAAAAAAACCCTTGTAACATAATGCCAATTTTTTCAAGTATCATTGAAGTGCGACCATGATAAGTATATGGTCGATAAATTATAAATATCAAAAATAATTTTTTATTAATTGTGAAACGTAAGGTCGTGATTTTTTATGTTTCTTTTCAATGTCAAGTTCATTCCAATATCCTTTTTTCGAACTTTATTTCTCCTACAAC
>CAIGRR010074386.1:0-10397 GCA_903798365.1 Fraxinus sp. 1973-6204 | reverse complement strand
AAAATTAGGAGATACTGTTTGGACCAATATCTCCGTCAATTCTCGCGTTTATCAAGATATTATTTTCTACAATGGCAAATTTTATGCAGTGGATGTTCATGGAGTTGTAATTGTTTGTGACTTTGATGGTGCCGGTGGCCCAAAAGCAACCGTTATCGCCCCTGCTCCAATTGAAACAAATGATACACATCAGAAGTATCTAGTCGAATCATCAGGACATCTTCTACTTGTTTCTCGTTTCCGAAAGGGTATTTCACTTGATTTTGATGATGACGACGACGACTATGATTTTGACGATGAGGAAGAGGGTGATGATGATGACGATGATGTTGGCGACGATGAAGAGGGTGATGATAATGAGGAGGACAAGGGTGATGTCGATGGTAATGATAATGTTGATGAGGTGGAGGNTACTTGTTTCTCGTTTCCGAAAGGGTATTTCACTTGATTTTGATGATGACGACGACGACTATGATTTTGACGATGAGGAAGAGGGTGATGATGACGATGATGTTGGCGACGATGAAGAGGGTGATGATAATGAGGAGGACAAGGGTGATGTCGATGGTAATGATAATGTTGATGAGGTGGAGGATGTTGAAGACAGTGGCAGCGATGAGGAGGATAAGGAAGCTGGATACCCTACAACTGCATTTTTTGTTTGGAGGCTAGATGAATATCAGGAAGAGGGGAGTAATTATGCATATAGATTAACTAAAGTGACTAGTTTAGGAGATCAAGCATTGTTCTTAGGTAGTAATGTATCTACATCAATTGTTTCGTCAGAATGCATCAAGCCAAATTGCATATACTTTACAGATGATAACGTTGAGCTCTATTCCGATGTACCAGGCGGATGTGGCCATGACACAGGAATATT
This sequence comes from Fraxinus sp. 1973-6204, assembly GCA_903798365.1. Lineage (NCBI taxonomy): Eukaryota > Viridiplantae > Streptophyta > Magnoliopsida > Lamiales > Oleaceae > Fraxinus > Fraxinus sp. 1973-6204. The sequence continues at coordinate 9,517 of CAIGRR010074386.1, read as the reverse complement.
TAACATGGAAGATGGAACCATTCAACTAAATTATGCAGGAGAATCTCGTTGTACTATTTCACCTCCATTATGGTACATTTGATTTTCAAGGAGTAATTGCATGTTTAGCTTATCATTCAAATTATTCCTTTAAATATTGAGTGGAATGTCCCTTATAAAGGGCAATTGTTTACAGACACTTACAGGTGCCTAATTTGTTCTTTGTTTTTGTTTTTGTTTTTTTTTTTTGCCAAGAACCAATGCAAAATGGCCAAGTAGAAACCCGGTAAAAAAGAGAAAATTTCATATTTAAGTATGACCCATTTCAAAGCCAAGAAACAATGTTAAAATTTCAAAAATCAAATATTAATTACATTTAATTATGAAATAATTAACTAAAAATATATTTTATTAATTAAATATATTAAGGTCACTATATTCAATTTAGTCCCAAATTTCTTTTCGCTCACAAATTATAAATTTTATAAGTCACAAATTATTTCTCGATCACAAATCAAAAAATTTGTAGGTTACAATTTTTTCATTGATCACAAATTATAAATTTTATAAGCCCCTGTTTATTTAACGATCTTAAGTTTTCGCTCTTGTGTGCAATCTAAAATTATTATCACATTTCATAGCTTAAAAGACATGAATGCATATGTTCACAAGTAAATGATATACATTTTTTTTTTTTTTGAAAAAGTAAATGATATACATACAAAAATAAGCACCGGAATTTTTTTTCCTAAATAACCTATACACAAAAGAGTTATCGCTCAATTACATGGTTCTTTCAAAAATGTAGCTTCCACCATAACATTCTAAATCATAAATCTAGACTAGAGTGCATATTATCCAGAACAAACTTTTGTTACAAGCACAAATGAGGCATTTAAAAGCTTATTTTTATTAAATTGGGTAGGAGAAATTATTTTTATCCTCACTAATGCTGAATTGGTGAGTTTCGACTATTGTAAAGCACAACAAAAGCCACTTGTTCTCTTCTTGAAATTCTTCAATGGTTTCTTCATAACAATTTGTCACCTCCAATGTTTACAATGTTTTTTGGACAAATCAATTGGCACATCTTGCACTTTTCTAACCCTTATGTAATCGAAATTGTACAACATTCTCAACTATAAATGATTCCTGTACTTTTTTTCATAGATCGGATATCTAATCCGTTAAGGTTCAATACAAGTTTTAATTTAATTTTACTAGAAAATAATGTTCTCGACTACAAATATGAAAAGGACTTGAAAGTATTTGGGTGGGATGAACAAGAAATTTCGAGAAATGGATTATTATAGAAGCACAATTAAAACAAGAATGTTCTTTCGCAATCAACTAGAATTAAAATCAAGGTATTCTACAAATTTCGTATTGAATCAAAGAAATAAAAATCACACTACTTCTATCAATTTCGTATTAATCTTAATATAAAATATACAGTGCATTAAATTAAAAGTTAAAAACATGAAGAGAGAATAGAAATTGACAAGTACTGTGGGACAGATATGTATCGAGAAAGGAAGATTTATTGAGCGTAATTGTTGTTGCTATGCCTTCATTAAGGATAGTTTAGAAACTTCACCTTCGTAATTTCGATTTTGTCTTAATTTTATTATAAATAGAAAGTCGTCATTAATGTTTACTCGATGTTCATAAAAAAGAGGGATTGGAGAAAATAGGGTGCAATTTTAATATAAGTGACACTAATATGATATTAAAAGAAGGACATAATTAAACGAATTACTTAATTATATGTCTTATTGAATTTATCGTATAGCGTCATCTAAATTATAAATAATATTATTCCTTATTTCGGCTTCCACAAGCCTCAGAAACAAAAAAAAAATAACGATAAAAAAAGTTTAAATTATAAATATATAAAAATAAATAATTGGATAAGTCGAGAGCATTTGTAAATTTTTCAAAACATACAAATAAAAAATAATCTGACTGATTATATTCATATTATCGATATTCTAAAATGTGCGCAAGTGTTTGATGCTTTTTCGAAATATTTTTCTCGTGGTAACAAAAATAACTAAACCGAATGGAGATACTCTTAGCTAGTGTATGATTTTATGCTTAGTAGTTTATCATCCAGCAAAAGCATATTTACTCAATAACGGGTAAGAGAGGATGAGATAGAAAGTCCCAACTTGTCCTGTGTTCTATCTTCAATTTCAGAATTGGATAAAGAAAAGAAGAGTGCTCTACTAGATCCGCGACCAAGAAAGTCCACAATTTAACGAAGTAGTTATGAATTCGTATCATTTGTTAAATTTTATATCCACTACAATGACAAATTTTAAATACAGTAATCGAATTATTTGGTTTACACTCCATGAATTTTACAATTTGTTAATGTATATATATATAAAAAAAAAAGTTCTTACTTTTATCTTAATTCATTTATGTATTATCTATTCAAGATAGCGATGATATGCAAGTTATCGTCACGTGATAGTATGATACAATACCATAAATTATGCATTTTTTAGAGTGAAAAAAAAAATCGTATATTATATTTAGTCCATCGTTTTGGTGAAGAGAGATGACGATGAAAAAAACAACCATAAGGAAAAGAAGTTGGAGGTAGCAGGGCTATGGAGAAGGGCAAAAAGGTTGGGACTTGGGATGGCGGCGGGGTTAACCAAAAAAAAAAATGTTATTTAATTTTATTTGCATTTAAAAATATTTGTTATTTTTTTCAATTTATATAAATTGATGATATTATTTAAATGTCGAGAAAAACTGAATAAATAGAAAAAAAAGGTACAATTAAAAATTGAAGGTTTGTCTAGCGTAAACTTAAAAGTACCCCTAAAAGCAGCCACAATACTACCAAATTCAATTCTCCAATTTCCGAGATCCCAATCCTTCCCTTCTCGATATCCTCACTTTTCCAAGATCTTTACGTCTTCTTCATCTCTCTCCAAAGGTAATTGCCAAAGAAACCTAAATCCACAAGGATTGTCAAAAATCTTAATTCTCCAACCCTTACAATTTGTTAATGTATATATATAAAAAAAAATAGTTCCTACTTTTATCTTAGTTCATTTATGTATTATCTATTCAATATAGCGATGATATGCAAGTTATCGTCACGTGATAGTATGATACAATACAATAAATTATGCATTTTTTAGAGTGTGAAAAAAAAATCGTATATTTAGTCCATCGTTTTGGTGAAGAGACAGATGACGATGAAAAAAACAACCATAAGGAAAAGAAGTTGGAGGTAGCAGGGCTATGTAGGGGTGGGCAATGGTTGGGTCGGGTCGGGTCGGGGTTTGACCCAGAACTGACCCGACCCGAAATAAACTGGTTTTGGACTTTTCCTAAACCGACCCGAACCGATATCTAACCTAACCCGACCCAACGGGTCGGGTCGGGTCTCTCTCTCCCCCATTTTTTTTCCCTACATTCCAGACTTCATTGAAAACCCAATCCGTTGAATCTCCCTCCACCATCTTCCGCCTTTGGACCCGATGGCCCTCTCCACCCTCCGCCGCCACCTGACCCTTCCTCCACCACCACAGAAACCCTACATTTCATACACCATACGAGATTTCCAAGTAGCAAACAACTCAATGGACATTAGAGAAGATCAAAAAGAAGAAAAAAAAGGTTTAAAAAAAAAGTATTGCTACTGTCTATTTCTGATTTGCAGGTGTTAAACTTTAAATCTGTTATGAAGAAAGCGTAAGCTCGGCCAATGCCAGAGAAGCAGTTGCTGTTGATTAACATGTACATATGCGTCAATACCACTTTCCAGCATGGAGCACAAGTCCCGCATGGAGGTCTTGGTGCTCAACTCTGGATGGGTACACAGATTTACCACTTCGCATATCATCTTCAGGTCCTCATATCTGAAATGTTTCAACTCCGCCGCTGGGACTTTTGAGAAAAGATTAGAAGCATGGGACGGGAGATTGTTGGAGGCAAGGAAGGCTAGGGCTTCACCGGATTGATTTTTGGTAGGCAATAAAGTAGGGTTTTGTTAGCTTGAGTTAGGAATTCTCTACTGCACCTCCTGGGAGTTCTTTGGAATATGAATGGGTGTTGGGTTGGTCGGTTTTGAGCCAAACCGACCCGATCCGCAATCATTTTAAATTTATTTAACCGACCCGACCCGAATTTAAACCTAAACCGACCAACCCGACCCGAAACGGGTCGGGTCGGGTCGGGTCGGGTCGGTTTTTGCGGGTTGCATGCCCAGCCCTAATGCACACTTCAATAAATTTAGAATCTAATGCGCATCAAATGATATGAAGATATTAAATAATTACAAACTTTTGTTGGATGTTGTTCTATGTTGGACTTGGGAACATCAATTTTTCTTTTATTGTCGTCCCTCTTATTCATCCAATTCCTAAGAACAAACAGCCAACATAAGATCTATTTTTCAAAAACACGAAAAGTTTTCGAGGTTGATTCATCCAACAAAAATTGCATTTTGAGACAAAGAACTGTTCCGTCTATATGCACGTCTACCTTTACAAAATATTGTACCGCATCTTAGCCAATAATATTTCTTTAGCCTGACAAACGAATCCGTTGTGATTGGCTCTTTTTGAAGTTGACAGCGCGTGGACCTTGAACAGTGCGTTCAATGTTACGGGATTAAAATTTGATTAAGTACTTATAATTTAATCTCATTGTAATTAGTTATGATTTGTGTGTTTTGAGATTTGTGAAAGGGTGACCAAGAAAGAAATTATAATAACTAAGAAATCACATATATAGTTTGTATTTATCTTTTGAGTTAGCTAGCCTATGTTTGTGATATGAATGTTGGAGTTATACTTCAATAACTAACTATTGAAGTCAGATAGCTCAAATCAAATGCGGGATTCAAGTTCCATACATTCCAATGGAAATCATAACAATGCACCACACTCCACGATCCAACGCCTATGTCGAACTGGTTTTACACTAATTAATTATTAGTCCGAGACGAACATTGCTATGCCAGCGTTACTATCTGCACCGCTTGATTGCGGCAGGGAGACGTGATGCCTACTCTAATACCATCGATATAGTTTTTGGAAAATTCATACCTCAAAATCTAATTGTTGAAGTTGGAAAGCTCAAGTAAATATAAATTACATACTGAAAGTTCATACTTTCGATGTGAAATTCAAGTTTCATACCTTATAATGGGAAACGTAACAGTTTGACTCCGATTAAAGCAATATAATTTATTTTTTATACTCATTTTCAACCACACATTCACAAAATAAAATATTTTGCATGTAAAGTCAAAAAAAAATTCCCACTTTTAAATTACTCATTATTTAGAAAATCACTATTCAAAATATCATTTTTACGTGATAATGGCCATCAAATAGAGACTTAACCTTTCACAAGAGGGAAAGATATATGTATTATATTTATGTGATATCCTCGCGGGTTAGTATTTACATTAGTAACAAATGATTACGTACTCAATTCAAAATCTTTCACTACAATATTCATGTAAGATCAATAACACAATATGTTCTCGTCTTCTCTTCGTAGTTCATGATTTGAGAATTTTCTATCCACCTTCCACGCTGAAATTTACGGATTATTAAATTAATGACTACTGAGTTGTCGAAAGGTTATTAATTATCTGTTTTTAATTTTGACATTACGTGCGGAATTAATTAATCAAAAGCAACAAGTCACTTTTAATTGTTTCTAGATGGTTAATCAAGCAAGTCACTTATCCTAAATTGAATTACTGCAATTTGTAATACTAAAATGATAAATAATATGAATATTGATGACGGAGAAATCCAACTGTGTAAAAATTTCGGAACCAAGCCAATTACCTCCACTATAGACAATACGGATTACAGTCCGTTTTCAGCATATCAAATTCCATTAGTTCTCGTTGCTATTATTTTTGTAATCTCCAATATTTGCTGTTTCTTCGAAACTCACAATCTGCTATCGTTAGATACTATCTAGCCAACTTGCTAGACTTCCCGATCTACATCCCGTAGCTTCCAAGATCCGTTGTCTCCTTCCAACTTTCCGATCTTCTTCAATGATCTCTTCCAAGTGGATTTCCGAGAATATCCAATTCTTGTGCTTTTCGTGTGCTTGCAGACCAACCTTTCTCAACCTTTATAAACTTTTGAAGTCCAAGTGATGTTTAGGAAGTATGTGTTTTGGATTCTTTAATATGGTATTTTCTCAAACAGGTGGTTATGATCTCAAGAAGAAAAGATGAATCACAATGAAAGAATATGTTCTTGGATCTTAAGAGAAAAAAATGAGGCAATGAAAATAATGAAAAACCACCTTAGAAATTCGTGCATAGACTTGGGTATTTATAAGAGAAAGTAATTGGGTTGAATGACCTGAAAAAATTTGTTAAAAAACGCAACTTAGGATTTTCCGTATGAACTTGTCGCTCGAGCGAAACCTCAGCGATAGGCGAGCGACTATCTCTTGCTCGAGCAAGAGCCAGGTGACAGCGAACGACGATAATTCTATTTTTGTCGTTCAAGTAGTGTCCATGCAATAGACTAGCAAAAATGTGGCACGCGTTTCTCCTCTTTTTATACTCGAACCCTAGACCTCATAACACAACTTATACACATAGCACTTTAGGTCCTTAACTTTTACAACACGTTACAAATTAGTTCTTTTATCCACAGAATCACCAACACTAAAAACCTAACCCACACAATTTTTATACCACTTTTTATATAAAAATAGTACAATTTATAGACTTGAATTCATTAATCACGTTACAAAAAGTCCCCTGTCTATTACGGAAACTAGCTCAAAGTTAATGACAATTTGTTCTTTCTAATTTCATGAAGGGCGCAGTCTCTCACGTACTTTATTAGAAAACCACACATTTAATTCTTAACTCCTTATTTGAGTAGTAAGTCGGTCATTGATTATTAAAAATATTAAGTTGGCATGAAACTTTCATTATAAATGCACAATTAATTTCATAATGCACAAGTCATCCAAACTTCTTGAACCCATAATTTTGGCTCCATATCCTACTTTAAATTAGGCCATGTTTGATTGTGCAATTTTTTTTTATAGAATATGGAAAACAAATCCCATCTTCTAATTTAGCATTGTCTGATGATAATTTTTTTCCTTGAAATTAATTTTCTTGGTTGGTCTCACAATTTTCATGGTTTTGATGAAAATGAATTCCCACCAATTTGGTGGGAAATGGCGTTCCAGGTTACTTTTTTTAATTTTAATTTTTTTNTTTTTTTTTTTGAAAAAATTCTATCAACAATGGTATATATTTTTTTTTCTTTAATGAACAATTTCCATGCAAAACAAAGATGCGAATGGTATTCGGTATGATAATTTTTTTTATTATTTTTTTGACAATTGGAACAAATTCTAGACCCAATGGTAAAAAAAATTATCACTTTCATTGACATTCCATGTAAAACAAAGTCAAACGAATGATATTCAATATGATATTTTTTAGCAATTAGCACAAATTCTATACCCAATGGTAAAAAAAAATTATCTCTTTAATGGACAATTTTCATAAAAAAAAAAAAATCAAACGGACACCAAACTTTCAACATTTTTCAGGTGAAAAATTATACCAATCAAACACAATTAATTACAATTCATAGTAAAACAAATTCTAAACAATTCAATTCCCTATAATTCATTTTCTTTCCACCCAAATTTCACTTTTGCAATCCAACGAATCCTAAATATAAAATCAAGCTAACTTAGCTCAATAATATGTAAGTCAGACGATACAAAAAATAAAATGAAATACGTTTAACACAGCGGCTTAGAAGCATGTGTGTGAGTTGTTTATAATGTATTTAAATTATATACGAATGGAATTGAGTGGTAATTAAATAAGGGCCCATTCAGTAGGGATTAAAATCGAAAAATTAGTCGTTATTGTTGATTTTTATTAGACGAGTAGGACCCAATAACGATCATATTTTCAATTTTAATTGGATTTTAATCCCCTACCGAACGGGGCCTAAGTATGTTGTAATTGTGCTCCCACAAATTATATTAATAAAAAACTATTCAATCGATTATAAACGAGTGGAAAGCAAGGGCTAAATGTGCAATATTTCTTATTGAAGTCACTTCACAACTTTATTATGTAAACTATTCAGTTAGGATAGGATTCCATTTCGGGCACTTCACCGATATCCCTGAAAAGTAACCAAGGGGCATCGTATTCGTTCAGAATCCACTTTTTGGAATGTAAAATTTCTCTTTGCTTTTTGGGTCTCACGTTATGCGCAGCAACCAAGAATGTCAGAAATCTTGCTGTTTAGGGCTCTAGGGTGCCACAAATGGACCACTGAGAGAATCAACTTTAGGCTTTTTAGCATTGGAAAGTAAAGTGGGGACTTGAACATATGAAAGCAATTTCACACCATTTAGGGAATCACATTGAAGAAACTAGACTAGAGTAGCTGGTCAATTTATGAGGGGAAGTAAATATAGGAAATTGTAGCTACTAGTTAATGGTCTATTTCAAGGTCGGTTGGGATGGTTAGTTGGCTGCGCTTATGTGAACCACGGCGTCTTTGATTCGAATCAATGATGAGTTGGACTTGGATGTCACAAATTTCACATAGTAAATTAAACGATCAGTGCAAGTAACTTTTTGTCATGTCAATTGTCGATAACAATTCTAGCCTCTATTTGGTAGGCATTTTTGTGGAGATAATGCATTTTTTTAGTTGATGTGATGAAGAATATGTGATTGAAATAGAAGAAAAAGTTATCGATGTGATGAAAAATATTATTTTATTAAAGAATGTGTGGTTGAAAATGAGTAAAAGAATGATAATAAAAAATATAATGTGGCTCAAACGGGGACTTTCAGTAGTCCTAGCAAAGTGTGGGTTCATTTACCAATTTTGACATTCTAAATTCTCATTCTTTAACTTATTTTTAATCACACATTGTTCAATAAAATAATATTTTTAATCAAATCAATAACTTTTTCTTATTTTTCAACCACACATTCTCCATCAATCTGCTATTCCAAAATATACTCTTCTAAAATAATGTGGCTCAAACATACCCTTTATGAAAATTCCATTCAATAGTAGTTCTAGTGGAACAAAGAAATAGGTTTTAATCTTAGTTAAAATCAACAATTAATTTTAACCACTTATTTCATGGGGTTCATATATTTTTTTTACCACACATTTAGTCATTTTTTAATTAAAATCTACAAAAAATTTGATTTTAATCTCCACAAAAAAAGATCAATTCAAAAATGGAGTACAATTATCAGCTTTGAACTTGTAATTTCACTGTTTATGCTAGATCCAAACACGATAACCGACATAAGTCACATAACAAAAGTGACTATTTTTTTCCGTTCTTATTAGGAGCCTGTTTGGTAGAGATTAAAATATGATTAAAATTGAAAAACTAGTCGTTATTGTTGACTTTTATTAGACGAGTGAGACCCAATAACGACCATATTTTCAATTTTAATTGTTACTAAACAGGCTCTTGTGGTTTGAATAGTTTAAGAAGTGATGTATTGGAT
>CAIGRR010074365.1:0-10959 GCA_903798365.1 Fraxinus sp. 1973-6204 | reverse complement strand
ATTTCGGGTCCAGAATGAACCATGTGTACGCATGTAATATATACAGGGCAACCTGAAAACTAAATATTAAAGCAGTGGCATTGTTCCATTGTTTAGTAGAGTTGCAAAGGTTTACAATTTTAAAGAGTTTGTAAGTTCATGGTTGAAATAGAAAATAAATCACATAATACATGGGATTATCTAACGACGATGGGGATCGAACATTGGACACAGTCACATTTTCCATGATGTCGAACAATGCGGAGTTGCTCAATGTGTTATTCAAGAAGGATCTAGAGTTACCAATTCTTACAATATTGAACACATTCGTAACAAGTTGTAGCAATGATTTCATGAAAGATGTGAGAATCGCAAAGTTGCACAAATGTGTTAACCCCGACTCAGGAAGATAAACTCGTCAATACATTAGATGTGGTAAGAAAGGTATGTGTGGAACCACTGGATCAGTTTCGCTTCTCTGTGAGATGTGTAGGTAATATCGGATATATCGTAGACTTGAATGATAACACATGCACAATTAGAAAGTTTTAGTTAGAGAGTTTTCCATGTGCGTATGCAGTTGTCCTATGCATAGAGGATTTTCACCACATACCTTATTCATTTATTATTGCATGACTAATTATTGGAGAACTGCGTATACCGAAACTATATTTTATCTACCAAATGAAGCCGAGTGCGAAATTCCCGACCACATTCTCTCATTTAATAATTTGTTGCCACCCGATGTCAAATACGTACTCTTAGACATGACATACGTCTAGAATACCAACTACCGGATAATTGTTTTGCTTTCATAAGTGCGGCAGATGTGGCGTAACAGGACATACTCGTTGATTTTGTACAAGTCAGATTCCCCTACATAACAATTTAACAGATGTGTAATCTATATAGTGTTGATTGTAATTTGTGAGTTACGTAATTGTTTACGTTGTTAAATATTTAATTAAATGTTTCAGTTACTTAATTGAAAATTTTTAATAGTTCATTCCGAATTTAGAACATGAAACAGTGGTCGAATACCAAAATTTGTCCAGAAAGTCAGCCCGAATGACTTGTTTAGAATCGGCCCAGCCACATGGGTTGACTGCGGCTTGCCCCGACTAGGCCGGCTATTAATAGTCGATCGGCCGACTGTCCCTTTTTCCCATCATTTTCATATTCGAATAATCTTTTGTTCAATATTTCGAATTGCGATTGCTTATAATTAGGTCCTGTACTTTGTTTCCTACCATTTCACATTCGAATAATCTTCATTTCGATTGCTTATTCAATTAAATATATTCAGAATTACATTTACAAATCATTGCGTTAAAACACGAGTCACAATTAGATAAATAAATAATATTTATATTTTCTTAATAAAATAATATACAGTGTCCTAACGATCACAATTTTATTCATGCAAATCGCACGTTAACTTCAACCTCCACATATCTATTCAAGATTTGTTGATTGTATCAACCTTTCATCCAATACTTAAAAAATTCTATACAGTTGATTACGAATATGACACAATCACCGTTACAAGTAAATAATAATATGTTAGTTCGATAATATATAGCTAAAAACTAAATTATAAAATTTATGAATACTTAAGATATTGCTTGTCTAGCCATCGTCCTATCCAGCACAACGACTAGTATGGTATCCACACGAATCATTGCCTTTATAACCATGATGAGAACCGATCACAGCCATCAGCTCCAATATTTTCTCTAGCTGACCTTGTGTGAGACAACTATGATCGGAGTCGTATACATATATACTAGAATTAGTGAGTACGATCTCAAATGCAAAACAGTATGAGCTAGCGATTACTTGAATGTACATATGCATACAATCCATCCATGACTTTCCACCACTTGACTCCAGCCGTATGACCCACTACTCTAGCAACACATACCCATTCTCATGGAATAAGAGAGTGCTATGCTCGATGTCAACGACACTTGCAAACCCAGTGCTCAGGATAACTCGACCAGGAATGTCAAATGATATTGGGTGTCTTTGACCCCAATCACACAACAATACCAAAATCATGTCAATATTCTACAATAGGAAACACTAATAAAAAATACGGAGAGTCATTTAATTAAATCAACAACCAATTATGTAAACATAATAAATAACAACAAAAATACACTTAAATTGTCGGCGAGCCAAACTGACTTCGTCATTACATTTGCAAAATACTTTCTAGCGCTCGATATCGCCTTCTCCCCAATCGTGTAGCTATCTCCAAAAAAACAAAAACAAAAATGTTACAAAATGCATAGATGAGTTAGTGTACTTTAGCAAAATCATAAAATACTTACTCGGGCTTTTTGATTTTAACCATTCATCAAAAACTTTTTATCTAACGGGATTGATCTCGCGGAAGAGATTGTAAAACGTCCCATCTACGAACGTCCTCTTCTTCACTTCAACTGTGAAGGGAGAAATGATGTACTATGACGACAACCTTAGTCTTTTGCTGACTACTAGCTTTGACACTTCAAAAGCGCTCTTCTTACACTTCGTCACCTCCAGCGTCCCTTTCGACATAAGAAATGACATCCTCCGTCGTGTTGGGCATCCTCTCCTCATCCGCAACCTTTCGTCCTTTCCTCATTTGCCACTCCTTCCATCATATCCTTTTACCACCTCTTCTGGTACCCCCTCCGTCACATCCTCCACTACCCCTTCCAGTACCCTCTCCGTCATATCCTTTGCCACCCTCTCTGTTACATACTTTGCCACTACAATAGTCATACCTTTGTCACCATCGGGGACACGCCCTCCGTCACTGGGACCTCCCCCTCTACAGATGCCAAAAATGACTCAAATGCAGCATCTGTTGGCCACGACGAATCATCATACCCTATGTGACCTTCTCCTCCAGTACCTTCGCCACCCCCTCCATCCCAAAATTGCTGTCCCTCCAGCACTGGCACCACTCGTCCCTCCGTCACCCTCGTCGACCTGCTACTTCACCTTATAGCGCTACAACCTCAATATGAAGGTTTCCTAAATCGTCTCGTAGCGTTTAGATATCATGTCGTAACTCTGCTACTTCATCTCTCATCTCATATCGCAGCGCTCCTATCTCTTCTTGTAATGCTCCTACTTCCTCCTTGATAACTGTAGTCAGACGTAAAAACAAATCATCGGTGGATGTACTATGACTGGTTACAGGTGATCTTAACAGTGGAGGTTATCTCGTTGTAAGTGATGATTGATCTATTGGACGCGCTCCTACATAAATAAGAACATTACAAACAAAAAACGGTAATCAACAAATTATATTCAATTAACATTCTCTATCTTAATCCAAGATAGACTTAGGCATTTGGTCGTCTTGAACATGTAGAATAGATAGTTTACGCACATAACTTCGACCTTATTCCTCCATCGATGGTGTCAATTTAGTGAGGACTTCAAGCTGACATTTCAACAAATTAATATCATGTATTGGGATTTTGAAAGAAAATACAATATAAATCGTAATGGTGTAATACTTACCTCAGGCTCGTCGATGAGAGCTGATAATTGGCACTTGACTTATCAATTGCTCACCAATGATGCATCCAAGGGCAGCATGCCTCGCTTTTCCTGCCCACCTGTCAGCTAAGGTGGGGACTATCTCATATACATATATCTGCAACACTTACAATTATTATTATATATAAATTAAATTAAAAAAAATAACGTTCATTATATTAAACATTTACTTGTAATGCCAATGGCAAGTCATTTGCGTCGTTTACGCTCGGGTTTATTTGATTTCCTGTATGTGATCTTGTAATCCTTAATTCTCTATAGATACCGAATACCCGCTTTGTTGCTTTCCAAATATCCATCCCAAAGTTACTTAAATATATGCCCATTGCAAACATAAGCATACATTAAACTCCCAATAGCTGAAGTAAGAAGAATTTTCTGTATTTCCTTTTCTTTAAATTTATCCTCAAGGCATTGATTGAGACTAAACTTATCTTCTTTAGCAATAGGGGTATTACCTGATTTACATTCCTGCATCCTAAATCATTTAAGAACCTTATCAATATAACTCTTTCGTGATCATCCAAAAAATACCTTAAGAATGATCTCGGTGTATCTATATCTTTGACACAAAGAGGCGTCGCCAAGATCTTTCATTTTAAAATTTCATAACAAAAATATCTTGATTTTGTGCAATAAGTTTATATCATTATAGAAAACAGTATGTCATCGACATCCAATACCAAAAATATGCTTACTCCCACTGAATTTGTGATATAAACAACCATCAACTGCATTTATCTCAAAACCAAATGAGATGATCATTTGATGAAATTTGTGATACCACTAACGAGAAGCCTGCTTCAGCCTATATATGGATTTCTTTAATTTGTAAACCATTAGATGTAGCTTAAGATCAAAATGTGTCACAAGTACCCTAATAGTCTTAAAAGAATCTTTCGTAGAAATCGGAGAGAAAGTCTCTTTAAAGCAAATGCCTTCCTTTTGAGTAAACCATGTACAACAAAATGAGACTTATATCTCCCCATATCATCCTTCGAATCTCTCTTGATTTTAAATATCAATTTATAACCAATGAGTTCTAAAACATCATTGCCTTTCTTGGACTTTATCTCTTTATTCATAGCATCAATCCACTCTTGAGAATTATTCATTTGCCTGACTTGATGAAAGTTGATTGATCAAATCTTCTTCCATCAATCCAATGCTATAATCATGTTTTTGGAGAAAGACTATAAGGTCATCTGAAATTGCCATTCTCCTTTCTCTAGATTTGATATGTTTTATTATTTTTCTAAGTTGATTTTCAATCCCACCTTTGTAAACCTTGAATATGTCCAGTGATTGAAATTTCTCATAATGAGATAAAGTAGACATAGCGAGAAACATCATCTATGAATGTAATAAATGACTGTTGACTATTCTAGGAAGGCGAAGGAAATGACCCACAAATATCCATATGAATTAGTTCTAAGACGTCTAAAATTTTATTGGCACATAATCTCCATGTGTTTTTTTTCCCTTAATGTAATTAATACAAATACTTAAATATGGAAAACCAATGGGATCAAGAATTACTTCAAACACAAACTTTTTCTTTCTTTTTGAGAGATGAGACCTAATCGCTTGTATCATAACGAATCATAATTCTCATTGGTTAATTTAATATTTGTACCACGTGAATTCACATGTAAGGTTTCTTTATAAGAGTTAATCATTACGGAAACATAGATTATCATAACCAGATAAAGAACTGGTACCCACAATATTTAAATTAAGAAAAAGATTAAATTGACTATTTTCACATGAACAAGAGTAACCGAATTAGTTCAATGTAGAAACAGAAACCAAACTCCGTAAATATAGACTATAACAGAACTACATAAATAATATTCTGAAAATATTACAAAATATTTACAGTTTTTCCATATATATTTCATACTATAATGAATGTATTATCAGTTTTGCTAAATGCATTTTTTTTTTTCATTTATAATATGTTAGTTTCTAACCCTCAATTAAATTCTACGACTGATTTCTATCGTTGTTCTTCTCTTTTTATTCCCTTTAATTTTTTGTCCTGAAAATATTTTACGTACTTTACCTTTGATCTTACAAATTTCGTAAGTGTTCTTACATTTCTGCTCATTAAATATTTTTTCTTTTTAGAACACTCACTCTAAGTTTACTTTTTCAAAGTTTTGTCAATTGAGAAGTTGCACTCATGAATTTCAAGTTTTAACACATTATCTTGTGGATCTAATGCCAATATAAATCGAAAATTAACTTTAATGTTAACCAGAATTAACAATATATTAGCTATTTTTAAATAAAAAAAATAACAATATATTATCTATTTTTAAATTAAAGAAAATATGTATCAGAATTGTACACTATAAAATGATCAAATAAGAAATAAAACGTTGCAAAATATTTTAACTAATCTAAATCCAATTCATTATTGAGTTTGGCCAAAATAATACAATTTTATCGGTACACTTGCTAATTTACAAAACACAGAGAACAAGAGGAGCTTTAGAGTGAAAACAAAAGGCATGCATAAAATAATTTTTTTTCCAAAGTCCGTCATGGACAATTGCCATCACAGGATTCAGGGTAGTGATAAGTACATATTATGCGCTTATTTTGGGCTTATTTACTTAATTATTTATGTTTAATTGAGCGAATACCTATTTAATTTAGTGTAAATATGGTTCATTTTAGGTAAAACTCTATTTTGGATGCATTTGGAGGGAATTAAAGTGAAATAGGAGCATAATTAGAGTTGATTTGGAGCACTTGAAGATCAATCATATTGCAATTGAGTAATTGGAAGTATTAATGGAGCAATCGAAAGATACTTACAAGTTTCAGGAGATAAATCCAATATTCGGGGACTAAAGTGCAAACTTTCAGAACTTGAGTCGAACCAATTTCAAGTGATTATTAAGTTTCGGGGACCAATATAGAAGATGTTGGAAGTTAGGGTATCAAAATTAAAGTTTGGGATGAAAAATGACCAAAAATGGACGAAAACTTGAAGAAAGACCGATGCAACGTGAAAAGGTTGAAATTTATAACCATGCGATCATATGGATTTATAACTTGTGACGGAAAGGAGTTAATTTCATTGAGCAAAATGTTTTGGTTTATAACCATGTGATCACAAGAATTTGTACCATGCGATAGCATGATCATACGACACGTAAATTATTTTACTTTCTATTTGATTCAACCTCTTCTTGGAAATCAATTAATTGTTAATCGAGTACTAGTTGAATTGTTATGTGATTTATATTGATATTCAAGAGAAGGAATATGAATATGGTACGTAGTAACAATCATTGTAAAGTCTGATAATGGATATACTGCTATACTTTGTGTGATCATTTATGATGTTTTTGTAATTTTAATGCATTTTTGCAGGTTCACGTCTTTCTTAGAAATATGGGAAGACATGTAAGGATAGGTTTATTTTTACTCAAGATAGATTATTAAATGAATTGTGAACACTTATTTTCATATTCAAATATGTGTATCTAAATTTTGAATTGATATCAAAATCATTAAAGGTAGAGGGATTCACGGTTCTAGTATTTATCAATTACTTTAATTTTCATAATGCTTCGATATTAATTAGTCAAATTAGTGAATTTAGTATAATATTAGATTGTCAATATAAAACTCATTCATAAACTAATATTGCTGTTTGTTGGGTTTTGTGACCCAAATTCGATCCAAATTGAGTCTAGGGTTTCGCATTTTGGAGTATTGGGTTTGAAGAAGTCAAGATATGGTCCAAGAAGGAAAAATGACGGATTGACGGAGCTGGACAGACGCTCGACTTCCGCTCGAGCGAGAGGAGTAAAATTGGAACATCGAATCGTCGCTAGCCTGTCGCGATTTTTGACCTAGTTACCATGTTTTAGGATTTGGGACGTTTCTCCTATAAATAGTGGACTCTTTATTAAGGTTTGTAAGTAGAATATTGCATAAATTGTATTATCTCTCCATTGGTCGTTAATAAAGTATTATGTTCCTCTACCAATTCATCTTCTTACTTGTTTTCTTTTTAATCTTGTTTTTGTTTGTGCGATCTACATTTCACATTATCACCTCCTCAAATTCCTAACAACTGGTATCAGAGATAAGGTTCAGTAGTTCAGCTAAGCAAGAATTTGATTGTTTCAAGGTTTTTGATCGATGGCTTCCATGAAGTATGACATTACGTTATTGGATCGCAGTACAAGATTTTCTTTGTGACAAGTGAAGATGGGAGCTATATTGGAGCAGATGGATTTGGATGATAATTTGTTGGGATTTGACAAGATACCACAACTTGGACAACAGAGGAGAAGCAATGGAAGGATCACAAGCACTTTCGCAAATTCACCTTCATCTATCTAACAACATTCTTCAGGACGTCTTGAAGGAGAAGACCGCAGCTGCATTATGATTGAAACTTGAGCAATTGTGCATGATCAAAAGTTTGACCATCAAGTTGCATCTGAAGCAAAAGCTATATTCTCATCGCATGAAAGAAGACCAATCACTAGAAGATAATCTCGTCGTGTTTAAGGAGATTATTCCTGATCTGGAGATATTAGAGATAAAATATGATGAAGAGAACTTGGCCTTAATCCTGTTGTGCTCTCTGCCTAGTTCGTTTTCATCGTTTAGGGACACGATTATGTACAGTCATGACACACTCACCATTAAAGAAGCATATGATGCTTTGTTCTCNTGCTCTCTGCCTAGTTCGTTTTCATCGTTTAGGGACACGATTATGTACAGTCATGACACACTCACCATTAAAGAAGCATATGATGCTTTGTTCTCAAAGGAGAAGCTGAAGCATCTGGTTGGAGCTGGTTCCAGAGATGATGAAGCTCTTATGGTTTGTGGTGATCGGCGAAGCGGCAAGTCGAGGATGGATTTCAGCAATAGGGTCTGCTTTTACTACAAGAAAAAAGACACATGAAGTGGGATTGCGAGAAGTTGCAGGGTAAGAATAATTCAGCTGCAAATCGTGGAAGACAATTAGAGACTTCAGGTGAAGCAGACATCGGAAAGAACTTTGTAAGTGAGGGAGATCTTTTGACGATTTCTGACGTGGAATTCAAGCCTGACGAGGAGTGCATTTCATATGAGTCACAATCGAGATTTGTTTGAATCATATGAAACAGTGACGCTAGGTGCTGTTTTATGGGAAATAATGAATCTTGTCGGTAGCTGATATTGGGAGAGTCAAGTTGAAGTTGGTAGATGGAACAATCAGAACACTTGGCCAGGTTCGACATGTTCCAGACTTGAAGAAGAATATCATCTCGCTGAGTACCCTGGACTCGAGAGGGTATACGCTCCTTGGTGCATATAAAGTCCTGAAGGTCCGGAAAGGTGTCCGTATTATATTGGAGGGGCGAAGAAAGTCTCAGTTATACATTTTGCAAGGTCGGGCAAAATCGGTGAAGAAACATCAGCATAGCTTTGGTACCGTAGTGGATATACATTTTGGTACAATACCGTTGGGAGTTGGCTCTGGGTCTATTTTGGAGAATACTACTCTGTTGAGTTTGGGAGATATGGGTAATTTCGCTTTACTACCACAGTGTTCCATTGTATTCAATGGCTAGGGAGAGACCCATTGGAAATAGGTACGAGGATACTGATCTAGATGTGAATGCTTTTGGAGTTGTTGAAGATGACGAATCTAGCCAGGGGCCTTTGGTTAAAGCATTTAGTGAAGATTCTGCTAAAGGGTGTGCTTCAACCCTGTTTGGTAAATTGTGAATTCTTTGTGAATTTCAGAAACCCGGGGATTGGGTTCATTTGTATCTGTGTTAGGATATGGTGGAAGAGGAAGAATATTTTCGAGTGTTGGAGAGGTTTGGTCTAGTTTGAAGAGTTCAGTGTGTTTCGCTGCAGTCGGACTTATTTTTCCAGGTCGAGAAATTTTGGAGTTTCGTTTGTTGCACCAGAATTTGTGTCAAGGTGGTGATTGTTGGGTTTTATGACCAAAATAAAGTCCAAATTGGGTCTAGGGTTTCGCGTTTCGGGGTATTAGGCTTTAAGATATTAAAATAGGGTCCAAGAAGGAAAAATGACGGATTGACGACGTTGGAAGAACACTCAACTCCCACTCGAGCGAGAGGAGCAAAATTGGAACATCGAATCCATCGCTAGCTTGTCATTGAGCCATCACTCGAGCGACAGGCCCTCACTCGAGCTTCGCTCGAGCGAATTTTTTCTTTAATTTTCGATTTTACGTGATTTTTGACCTAGTTATCATGTTTTAGAGTTTTGGACGTTTCTCTTATAAATAGTGGACTCTTCATTCGATTTTGTAAGTAGGATAAACGTATTTAACATAAGAGAGAGGTATGGTTGTTAATAAAGTATTTTGTTTCTCTGTCAATTCATCTTCTCACTCGTTTTCTTTTTTAACTTGTTCTTGTTTGTGCGATCTATACTTCATATCGCGTCATATCACCTCCTCAAATTCCTAACACTATTCAATTTAAATTTGACATCAATTGGAAATTAGATTAAGTACTTAGTGTGAAAACAATACTTTACTTAGTCTTTATTATATGCACTTGCAAAATCTTGTCTATTAGGTAGCTCTGAGCCTACTTATCTTTCTTTCATATATATCACAAACCTTTTGTTGTCTGAGAATATTGACCATAGAACTTGCATTCCTCAGTTTTATACAAAACTCCGGATTCCTTTTTAGAAGCTTACAGTGCCGCAGAGTCACCTCCACAGTTGGTTTTCCAATTTTTACTTTTTTTTCATTCACATAACATTCAAAATGTAATTTCTCGTAGTCATTCACTATTTGTTATTTATTTTGTGTATAGCATATCCTTTGCTACCTCAAACAAACTATCCATCATGGTCTTTCGAAAACACTCCAATCTGTCAAACAATTCACATATGCCAATTGGACTGAAAATCCTGATGATAGTAGATTGACTACAGCATACAATGTCTATCTTGGTGGCACTAGCATCTCTTGGTGTTCCAAGAAACAGATTGTCCAATCCTCCACTCTGTACCATCCCTTGTCTTCGTGCTCAACTGAGATTTTTTAGATTAAACACTTCATCCATAAACTTGGGATGTAGTTGTCCCCAATGACATACCATTTTACCGGACAACATTGGGGCTATCTATCTATATGTTAATTCCATCTTTCACTTCCTTTTGAAGAACATTGTGACTACTTTGTTCAAAGTCGTATTACAAATGGTTTCTTTGTTTTCACCTACATATCTTCTAGTGATTGACACCCTCACTAAGTTGCTGCTTGCTACTAAGTTCACTTGCTTGCTTCCCATTATTGAAATCTATAATAGGATTTCCATATTGTGGGAGTCTATTCATTATCCTTGGATGGGGTTTTCAGCTTGGGATGTTAAAGGATCGCGATCACAACTGAAAGACAAAGTATAA
>CAIGRR010074363.1:0-13630 GCA_903798365.1 Fraxinus sp. 1973-6204 | reverse complement strand
CCCTGAACCATGAATTTTTTCCATATAATAACTCCCTTGTAAAGTCCATATACTCCAGTCCAAATCCATTTCACCCTAATAGCCCAAAAACATATTGTCGGCCCGGTTCAAGCCCAACTGATTAATCCCAAATTCACTCACAAATAAAGGTGCAGAATTATTTCCCTCAATTAAAAACCCTGATTTATTTTTTATTTCTTGAGTAACATTTTCACAAACTTTATTTAAAGTCTGGTTTAGCCATAAATCATTTTGTCCTTCACTAAATGAATACCTATGAATTTCATAGACCAATTTGTTCTCGAAACTTAATCGTAGTGGCCTTGCCTTCAGGAAAATTAAATCAAGATCGTAACTTAAATCAGAGACGATTACTAGAAGATTCAAATTTGCTTTGTGAATTGTCGTTGCACCCTTCTCGATGTATTCTAACCAAGCACTCTTGTTTTGGAGTGGACCTCAAAATTCATTTCTCGTACTCATGGCCACAACCTGCATGCAAAAGAAATCATCGTTTAAGTACCCTATTCATGTTTAGAGATAATTGCTCAGTCCATCTTCAATTCTTGAAATAACAAATTTGTATAGCACGAAATCAAGAAGTTGGGGATGACAAACACCGTTAATCAATAGCTTTGTTTCCTTCTAATCATCAAATTTTTTTGGCATATATTTATACACTGCTAATAAACATCTAAGTCGTTTTTATACACAGTTCAAGAAATCCACAAATAGTACTCACTTCATAACTCATTAGTGGTGTACTTTCAAAATAATAATGCTAAATGCACACTCATTCCTTTACATTGATTTTGTCATTGTTTTTGTTTTTGAAAATTGTGAGCGGAAAAACTGTTAAATGATATTTTGTCACGTGATACAATAAAAAAAATGATATACGTATAACATGATTGCTTTCAAAATGTGACACGAACAAAAAAAAAGATTAAAAAAAAAATGACATTTGCCATAGGCGTGTCTTTGTAGCGCTTGGCTACAAATGCCAATCCTTGTAACCACTCTTATGGGGTCAAAAAACTTGTCCCTAAAGAATCCATTCCCATCTTGTTCACTGCAACACCAGATTGGTTGGCTAACATGAAGAACCACCATAATACCACACTAACCAAGCTCTTCGATGACGGAATTATGGGCATCGACGACGTTAAGGTTCACAAGATCCNTAACATGAAGAACCACCATAATACCACACTAACCAAGCTCTTCGATGACGGAATTATGGGCATCGACGACGTTAAGGTTCACAAGATCCGGGTTGTTCTTGGCTATGCCTGCCATGGCATCTTCAAGCCCAAGATCGCGAAAAGATTGGGTTACCATGAGATTGGCATTTCGTGTTACCATATAGGTAGCCAACGTGAGCCGAACACAATTAAAGCCCATTGTAGACACATGCCTTTAATTTTGGTGCTAGAAATAACCTTGAAAGTATATGTGGCCTCAGCCGCTAGAATATGAATGATACCGACCGTAAGATGAATGTATATGTGGCCTCATCCATGCGGCTGAGGCCTATTGTCACAAGTATCAATAGATTATAAGCATTTAATATTAATACCATTTTATCCATAAATTTGACACAAGGCTTAGACTTGACTAGTTTGGTTGAATAGGTCGACGATAATAGTGAATGTTAAATCAATCGTTCATTAAGGATTTCACAAAAGATCTCCTGCTAAGCCCCTTCCAGCCTCGCCTCATCATGAGGGTTCGATTCTCCATATGAGGTCGACTCCGATAAATGGATTTGACTTTCTATATAGGTTCGACCTCTACACGAGGGTTCAGCCAAATTGCTTCTTGAGCAAAGTGACATGGAATGCATGCCTAGGTTCGCCTGCCACGTAGGATTTTTGGGCTTTGTCAGACGAGGCGTAACAATATATAATGGACATTTTAGTTTATTGTTATGAGCAAATGCGACGAAAAATGAAACTACATTAAAAAAATAATAACAAAATTAATCTACAAAAATGAATTTCTTTCTTCTTATCATAAATCGAACTAAGGCACAATAAAAATAAGGGTAATTATATTCACACCACATTTTTTGTATTTTACTCCACATTTTAATTGTATTTAATGTTTTTAATCTTTGCTCATTATATCACTTATGTCTCTAATAATTTTTTATATCATTCTTATTCTCAAACTTTCTATTTGTTAATGCATATTATATTTGATAACAGTTATATATCCAAAAGTCCGTTAAAATGATGTAAACAACTTATTTTCCCATCACATTTAAAAAAAAAAAAAAGGTGCAAAAAATTATTTATCCCTCATTTTAAAGCATGAAAATATAATATTTGATATAAATAATCGTTAAGGTCGAGACATACGAATTAATAAAAGGTTGAAATAAGAATTCAATGGAGAAAAGCTCAGAAAATAATTGTCATAATGAGTAAAAATTGAGGAGTTTAACTACAATTAAAATATGGCGTGTCAAATAAAAAATGTGATGGTAATATAACCACCCTACAAATAATTTTGTTAAATAAAATCTCAATTAAATTTTTGGAGAAGTTAATTTTTAAACTAACCCAAACAAGCTCAACTAATTAAATTAATTAACCTTAATTGATTCATTATGTTATTAAAACAATCACGCAATGTGATTCCCATGGGACAAATACAATTAAAAATTATCATCGATAGATTCATAGAATATCATAATTAAAGCTATACTCTTAGCCCATGTTTGGGGAGAATTAAAATCATATTTTGAGTATATTTTAATAGAAGTTGATGAAATGAGTTGTTGAAAAGTTGTGGGACCCATAAAATATGTAGGTAAAATTAATTGTTGACTTAACTTATATTAAAATCTAAATTTTAATCAGTATTAAACATGGGCTTAATTTATATTAAGGGCATGTTAGTCTCCCATTTTGGGAGAAGAAATATAATTTTGAATAGTATTTTTTTGGAAAATGTGTGGTTGAAATGTAAAGTAATTTTATTGGTTTGTGTGTAGAATATTTTATTGAGTGAATATGTGATGAAGATTGTTTACTGTAGCAAACAATGTTTGAGAGAATGGATGACAAACATGGGATAAATTAGATAGGGTTTATAATCAAAATATTTTGTTTTAATAAATTCGTGTTAAATTGCTCAAAATGCACACGTCAAGTCACTCACATCTCATTAAATTGTGCAATATCAACATTTAATTGAGATTTAGGTCAAGATTATGCACGTTTGGACAGGCTTAAAGATTTACTCATAAGTANACATCTCATTAAATTGTGCAGTATCAACATTTAATTGAGATTTAGGTCAAGCTTATGAACGTTTGGACAGGCTTAAAGATTTACGCATAAGTAGATAAGTAAATTTTATATGAATCGATTGTTTGTTGATTAAAATTAAAGATAAGTAAGTTATTTTGAAATATGGTAAGTTTTTGTTATTTTTAAGTAAAACCATCTTATTGAAAAATAAATCTTATCTTAAAACATTTATTCTGCCCCCAATATTTTATATACAGAGATAATAGAGGTCTCGCTATCCCTCAAAATAAGTGACTCGAGGCTCATATGACATGACTTCTGTTTTTTAATTTTGATTTTTATAGAAACACTTGATGATGAAGCCATATTAAATCAATTTCATTTAAAAACTCTACTAATCAGACAAAATACTTCTAGAAAATTATTTAAATATGTTAAAAAATAACTTCTTAATTTTAGAAGTACTTTTGCTTTCAAAAATCCCTACCAAATGGATCCTTATTATATTTGAGCCCCTATTTTGTGTAAATTAAAATTAAATTTTTGGTAAATTTTGATTAAAAAAAAAATTGATGAAATATCATTTGGTTAAAAAGTTTTGGATCCTAGAACCTGTTTGGTAACAATTAAAATTCAATTAAAATTGAAAATATGATTGTTACCGTCTAATAAAAGTTAACAATAACGACTAATTTTTCAATTTGAATCAGATTTTAATCTCTACCAAACAAGCTCCTATAATATATGTAGTTAAAATTAATTGTAAACCTGTATTAAATTAAAGATTTTAATCCGGCTAAGCTTAACCACTCAAAACAAATCATTATTAAAATTATTAAGTAAATATTTTAAGATTATTCAATCCCTACCAAATATGGTCCAAGGTTAACATTTCAAAACCAATTATTATTAAAATTATTAAGTAAATATTTTAAGATTATCCAAACAAACTTCCCCCTTGATTAAAATGCCCGCCAGAATCTCACTTTCACGCTGTGCGACCACAATCAAGATTCAATGTTCATTAATCTGTTACATCCACGCAGAGAGAGAGATAATCTATGTACTTAAATTATCTTTTCTGTCTATATTTTCCTCCAAAATTATAAATTGCAAGATGGGTGATATTGACGGATCATCAAATAAAGGAGAAGAAGTAAACAAAAGTGATTGACCGAGAAAATGCCTATGCAGCCAAGCAACAGCAGTGGCAATGTTCCCTTCTTCGGAAAATCCGTCCACGGTATCCTTGGCGGTGGCAAAAGTACAACGAAAGTTTTTTATCAGTTTTTTATTCTTATTCAGTTCTTCAATATTTGCGTTTTTTGGGATGTGAATTATTAAGAAATTCTTGTTTTTTTACTTTACTGGTCTGAGAAAAATTGCCAGGGGTGAATGAGAGTCTGATTGTAAAGGTGGAAAATTGGTGAAAAGAAGAATTGAATTGTCTAAAAATTGTTTAATTGAGAATTGTAATTAATTGTGTTTGATTGGTATAATTTTTTACTTGAAAAATGTTGAAAGTTTGGTGTCCGTTTGACTTCGTCCTTTAAAGCGATAATTTTTTTTACCATTGGGTCTAGAATTTGTTCCAATTGCAAAAAAAATATATATATATTTACCATATCGAATATCATTCGTTTGACTTTGTCTTGCATGAAAATTATCAATAAAAGTGATTTTTTTTTACCGCTGTGTCTATTATTTTTTTCAATTGCCAAAACAAATGGAAAATCAATTACCACATAAATCAAGAGAAAACATTTTCCACCAAATCCAAAAAAACTGGTGCATGAGGAGAGAGGGAGGAAAACATTTTCCTGTAAAATTTTTGCTATCAAACGCTGCAAAACGGGGAAAATGGAACTTCCAAGGAAAATCTCGGTTATTAAACAAGCCGAAATTTTGTGGGCTTTTGAATGGTTTCATTTTCTTTTAAATAATTGAAAGCATTCCGTATATTGATTTTTGGGATATGAATTATGAATGAATCTGGATTTTTATGCCTTTTGGTTTGTTGAATTTGTGGGTTTAAACTGTTAGAATAACATATTTATTTATTTATTTAAATTTAGTCTTCACAGCCTTCCTCAAGCTGAAATATTTTCATAAAAGCTTGACTTGGACTTGATAAAATATGAAGTTATGTGTGCTTTAATATCCTATCACGTTAAACCATCTCGTGTAGAAGTTTAAACCGTTTGAAGAAGTACATGCTAACAATATATCGAATGGTTTCAATGATCAGTGGCAGATACTTTACTTTGGAAGAACTACAAGGTTTCAGGAGGAGTGCTTGGAGGGGCCACATTAATCTGGTTTCTATTAGAGGTTGCAGGGTACCATGTGCTTGCCATCGTCTGTCGAGTTTTACTACTTTCTCTAAGTGTATTGTTCGTATGGTCGTGTGGAGCTAAATTAATCAAAAAGTAAGCTTCTCGTTTAAATCAAGAATTACATTTAGGGTCTGTTTGATAGCAACAAATTCCATGGAAAATGTCACATCCGAGGAAAACGAATTTCACTTTAACCGTTTGATTGCAACGTGAAAATAAAAATCGAATTCCAAAATACAACCACTTTAAGTTGGATTTTCTTTGTTTTCATGGAAAACGAATTCTTATGGATTTGGTGGGTTTTTATTTTCCAACTAACATAGAATTAAAATTCATTTCCACCTTTGCATATCAAACGAACCCTTGGTACTTGTTATAATATATGGAATTTAATCACACTGTATACTTGTTACTCAACGTTAATGTCATTTAAAGGATTTTAGAAGGTCGGTTTTTGTGGTGTGATCATATTTAATCTTGTAAGTAGTGATTATAGCTTCATCCCTCATGATCTTATGTTATGAATTGTACATTGTGGTGTTTTTTTGGGTTAGAACTCCACCAAAAATTCCAGAAATAACAATCAAAGAGGAGCCTGCGTTGAAGTTGGCATCGGCTTTGAGGATCCAGATCAATCAGGCATTGGCTACTTTCAAGCTCATTGCATCAGGAAAAGATTTGAAGAAGTTTCTCTGGGTAGGTAGTTTCTTTACTTGGAATAAGGAGCCCTGTTTTTCATGTTCACAAGTTCATTTTATTTATGTTGCTCAACTGAAACTATTAGGGATGTTGTATGAGAAATTGGTCACCGGCTATCATCCCAGCTTTGTGTTTAGTGGTTAAAAGAAATCTAGAATAGCCATTATAGTAGCTTAATGTTAAGTTAATCACTCTGATCATGACGTTTTCTCTTAATCTTTTCTCTGTTCCGTCAAGAAAATACAAAAAAATGGCATTGTAAACTTCGATTTTTAAGTTGCACCATTTGTGTGCGACGTTTTTCTCATTTGGGATTTGTCTTGCATGCTGATTCCGGCAGGTGAATGGTGGCTTGGCGTTGGTATCAACTGTTGGTGGTTGGTTCAATTTCTTGACACTGATATATTTAGGTAATGTCATAGCAAAAGTCGTTTATATGTATACTGATTGTGATAACATAATCGTTCATTTGTCCTATGAACAGCTACCGTGTTTCTCTTCACTGTGCCTTTAGTCTATGACAAATACGGGCATCAGATAAACTCTTTAGCAGGGCCAGCAATGGTGGAGATCAAGAAATATTATGGAGTCATAGATGCTAAAGTTCTTAGCAAGATCCCGATAGGGGAATCCAGGAATTAAGTGGATTGTGGACGAGATTATCAGTTCTTAAATTTTGTTTACTAGGGTTCGACTTGACGAGTGAGCCCCCTAAGTAGTCATTTATAGTGTTGTGCTTGCAAGCATGTAAATAAAATCTCAATTTACCAAGTAGGTTTTTGCAACATTGTCCCTGGATTTGATCATGGACATGTATAACATAGTAGTATGTTCTTTGCTATAGTGAAAATCTGTTATCTTGTTAGTAGTGATTATGGCATAATTCCTAACGATCTTAAGTTATGAGTTGTACATTGTGGTGTTTTACTTGTTAGAAATATTATGGAGTTGTAGATGCTAAAGTTTTTACCAAGATCCCAATAGAAAAGTCTAGGATTTAAGTGAAATATGGACATATTTAACATGCACTGTTGCGGAATAGATCTTCAATTTGTGGAATTCAAACTCGGTTTCTCCCAACCAATATCAAACAACAATCAACCAAAAGCTTGACCCACAACTATGTATTCACTCATGGTTACTTTCTTCCTTTCTCGCCCACGAAGGGACATGTTATGGTGATGATTTGCAAGCCACAAAGGCAAAGAGAAAACAACGGAGGCAAGGCACGAAGAAAAAGAAAGAGCGAGGCAGCCACCATTTTGTTCTCTCAAAAAAGGGCAAAACACACCCACTTTCCAAGTTGACTAATATGTAGGCTATATAGTGTAACGTGGGCTATTAGTAGCAACTTAATTTGTTAATGTTGCCTTGGTTCAAATTCCCCCCCCCCCCCCCCCTCCCCCTCCCTCTCCCTCACAATGAGGTGGGTAAAAAAACCCCCAAAAATGTACCCCCAATGTGAGAGAGCCGGGTACCAACCTGTGAACCAAGGCCTAGCACCCCAGCTTGGCTCTAATTTTAATATGTACCATTGAAAGCTAATGTCTTGAATTCAATCATTATCAATCCTCGTGCATAAAATATATGCAAGTTGTGGATAAAAAGACTTATTTATTACTATAAGCTTAAACTTGTATATACAGTAATATAATACTAAACAACGACCAAGTCGCTAAATCATTCATTCAGTTATTGATCAAGACCATTATTTTATGATGAAAATTTTGGGTCCACATGTATCTCACAAGGAACTATAGCCCCCATTTGGCCCTTATTATTTGAGATTATAATTTTTGAAATAACATTTGTTAAAATAATTTGTGGTTTAAAAAGATTTCTTTTTTTTTATTAACGTGTAATATTATTTTATTTTATTGAATAATATTTAATTGATAAGAAAATGAGAAAAATGAATTATAATTTTAATGGAGCCAAACAAGACATAATAAACCGCACAAATTTTATTCATGCTTCCAGGATCTCTACGACGACCTGGGTTATAGGTATCAGTTATCACTAATCACTCTTTATTGTAATTAAGTAAAAGACACAACCGTCTATCCCTTAGATCTATCATCACACAAATAATTCAAGAAAACAAACTACCACAAGAATATACAAATCTCCCACGCAAGTCCCATATATATAGGTTACTTGATTGAAATTCCGAGGGAAAATGTGAGAAATCATCTTATTTTGCATTTTATAAGAAGTACGAGAGTTGTTCCTTTTTCCTTGAACCACCTTCCCCATATAAGTCATTCCACTGCTTCAACTCGGCCATGATGGAGCCTTCAGATGCAAAGCTAGCTGCAATCTGTAACACGGTGGAAAAAAGCAGCTCAATTAATTTTTAGTTTGTGAGAACATCCATAAATGTTAGAACAAACAAAATGTCGACTCCTAGAAAGACAAACGTCGTGACAGCAAAAAGACTGCAAACTCGACGTCCAAGTCCGTCTTACAAATTTCTCTTTACAAAAACACATTTACAAAATTGAGATTCTTTTAATGAATACCACAATATACAGTAGCTTAATTCATAAAATGAGCAATATTATGGTCAATTGTTAATATGTTCTTGAGAAATTTGACCATATAATTATTAACTAAGTTTGATTTGCTAAACAATATTTATACCCATTTTAATCCAATCTAATGTTATTGCTAGACAAATTTATGCATTTGCACAATGGAGTAGAGTACAAGTCTCATTTCTTCCATTTTACTAAAATTTGTGAGATCCTTTTCCAGACTCTGCACACAACATTCCAGGATAGACACATCTTCAATTAATAATATTGACAATCTGTAAGCTCCAACTTCGATATGATGTTTCCCTTTTTCATCATTCGGAAAATCACATTATTCTGCACTGCAATATCCAATCATTTCTATCCTTGACTAGGAAGAAAAGAGAGAGCAATTGCATATTTTGCTGAAACCTTGAATTGAGACCGGTCTGGCCAGAGTGAGCAAATTGCCAATTACCATCACTGGATGGGCTGCCAGACAACAAAAACATCGTGGCAATAATCCAATGCCCCGAGTAAATCCCCAAGTGTTATCATCATTGGAGAGTCTCGTGCACGGCAACAAAATCATTGGTGATAATCAAATGCCCCAATACCTAAGAATTCCTCCATAAGGTTCATCCATGGAGGATGTATGGGGCAGACCTAAGCTACTAGACTAGGCCCATTGTACAAGCAAAGGATAAAAG
This sequence comes from Fraxinus sp. 1973-6204, assembly GCA_903798365.1. Classification (NCBI taxonomy): domain Eukaryota; kingdom Viridiplantae; phylum Streptophyta; class Magnoliopsida; order Lamiales; family Oleaceae; genus Fraxinus; species Fraxinus sp. 1973-6204. The sequence continues at coordinate 4,109 of CAIGRR010074363.1, read as the reverse complement.
AACCAAGATGAACCTAGTCTAGTAGCCATAAATTGATGCCCCAAATAGTCAACACATCAAGCTCTATCTCTGGTCAACATGGTGTCAAAGAACCGAGATGATATAGCATTCAACTCAGAAAAATTATGATATATATATATATAGCTATTGCAATGAACAAGATCAATCTTTTCATAAGCAAAAATAAGTTAAAATTGATCGTGATTTGATAGAAGTTTTCTAAGGGAAAGAGAAGAATTCACCTGATTTTTTGCTTCCTTAAAATCTTCCATGTTCAATGGCCTGATAGTTATTACCCTTTCCTCTTTGTTTTCTTTAGCTGATGTGTCTCCACTTTTCTGCCCTTCCTCAACTCTACGCTTCTTTTCCTGCAAAGTGAATAGAGCGGTAGAAAAAGGCTTGATAAATGAAAAAGAATGTCAAACATAAATAGGATTTAATAGGTTATCTACTTACCTCATCTTTGAGTCTTTCTTGCTTTATTAATTCTCGGACTGGTCGATAAGAAGCAGTTATGGACAAGTTCTATTCAAATAAATATAGTATTAACAGTTGAGAATGTATATCAAATCAAAATATTAAAACTAGATAAGTACAAATAAACCTTCAAATCACTTCCACTATATCCTTCTGTCATTGTTGCAAGCTCCTTAAAGTCCAATCCTTCATCAACCTTCTCTTTGGCCAATAGAGTCCTTAAAATCTTTTCCCTGTTCTCCACCGATGGTAAGCCGACCATGATTCTGTCATTAATGAAGGAAGTTACAAATAGTTGTCACAAATCTGTGTGTGACAGAAACGCAACTAGGCACATCCAGTAGGTTTATACACACACACACACGGGCTCCTAACAGAGTTTCGGGGACTGCATATAAGTTTCATAAGATGTGAAACTATTGGCAGCTGAAACACGATCTCATTATCACTTTATTTAATTAAGGGATAATTGTTGACAAGGCTAAATTAGGCATGCAATTTACCTTCTCTCAAAACGTCTGATGATTGCTTCATCAAGATCGAATGGTCTGTTGGTTGCAGCAAGTACAAGAATTCTTTCACCTGGTTTTGTCAACAGTCCATCCCAGTGAGTCATGAACTCATTCTTTATCTTCCGCATAGCCTCATGCTCCCCAGCTCTATTTCGTTGCCCAAGCATGCTATCAACTTCATCTACAAATATGATTGTTGGAGACACCTTAGCAGCAAGAGTGAACAAGGCACGAACATTTTTCTCATCTTCACCAAACCATTTAGAAGTAATAGTAGACATAGAAACATTAATGAAGCTTGCTCCAGCTTCATTGGCTATGGCCTTGGCCAGCATAGTCTTCCCCGTGCCAGGAGGCCCAAAAAGCAATATTCCTCCACATGGCTTCAAAAGGCCACCTTTAAACAGATCCGGTCTTCGAAGAGGTAGCATCACTAGTTCCTGAAGAGATTCTTTAATCTCATCCAAGGCACCAATATCTGCAAATGTAACGCCAATCTCATTTGCTGGTATGACTTCTGGCCTTATGCGCTTTTCAAATTCATTGTCTGGAGGAACTTCCTGGTGTAATCAACAAAGATAAACAAGCTGTATGAACAGAAATGGAAAAGAAGAGAGAGAGAGAAAACAAGGAAGCAGACACAATGCAATACTCCAAATTCAACATTCAGACAGCTATTCAATAATTTGCACACCGTTTTCTGGTGTTACTTCATATATCAACTTTTGAATATTAGTATCCACCCAAGAACTAGGAAAATACAATGTCATGCTGGACAAATTTCTACCAGAAAAAATGTGGAATTACTAAATTTTCAAATTAAGAGTAAGTTCAATGGAGCACATGAAACAAAGCAAAAGCCTACTGGCAAGAAGCTGGAGATCATACTTACTGCAGTTTTTGGCACTGAGGCTGAACTATCACTTTCCTTTGTAGTTGGAGCTGGTGGTCCCTCTCCACTTTTAGTTTCAGGCTTTGATCCAACAGCTTCTCGATCTTTTGAATCCTATTATCAGTTATTTAAATAAATCAATCAATTGCATATATCACACAGAAGCTGACTTTCCAAGCTCAATCTACTTCTAAGAACAAGACAACCAACCTTGGGCATTTCAGCATGTGCTTCGAGCTTTAAGGTATCCTTCCCAACGGATTTACCTTCCTGAAAAATACTCAACCCATGGGACAAACTAATTCACAGAAAATACAATTAGTTAACACATCTTTACCAGGGAAATGCCATTGAGAATGCAGACATCTAAAGGATCTGATTTCACCTTGTCGATGAGATAACAAGTTTTCCATTTCTATACTCTGGTTCTGGGGTATTCATTAGGTGATATGATATAGCTGACACCACAATTTCTTCTATATAGTTGCCAAGGACCAGTGTGTCTCCCATACAGATTGAAACCAGGTCATCACAGTCAATGTCATTAGCAGCAAGTACCTCAATAATGTGATTTTTGTTATCCTGATATTGAATCATCTTCATATCCTCCTCCAGCCGGGACTTCCAGTTTACAAGATTGGTTTCATCTTCTGGGGGTTTTATTTCAATATTGTACGAGAATACAGAAGAAATCCTCTCATCTACTTCTCTGTAGTCATTTCCAGCGTCAACAATTCTAGAACCAAGTATCAATATTGATCCAGACAATTTCTTCAGCATTTTCTGGAACAAGACGTACATCCTCTGTGATCTACAAAGTACCTTCTCAACATCCCTAAGATAAAGGACGATGGGACTAATCTTCGATATTTTAACTAGAACCTGTAAAAATAATATTTCAATGTAAATAAAACAGAAAATTATCCTTGTACTTCATATTTTTTTCAAGAGGTAAACCACTTCTTAACCTCTTAAAAATTCAACGTGACGAGAAATAAGACCTTGTAAAGTGTCTGTATAAAAAGCTTCTCATCAAAACACCAGCTGCTAGTGCGCTTAAGTGGAGCTGTGAGGTAGTTATACAAGAGTTAGAAATCCAATAGAAAGAGAGCCACAAACCATCTTATGCAAAGTAATCATCTAGGTCCTATGTGCAAATCAAAATAACACAAATCTTCACCTGGAGTACAGCATAAACCTAAAAAGACGAAAGATACCCATTCTCAAACAAGAAAATAGCGTTGTGATTTGGATGTTCATAGGTCCCACTGATATTGTACTTGCTATAAGTCTTGCATATTAGTATTTTATGAGACATTGTTATACATGTTCTGTATGCAAAATATCCCATGTGAAAGGCCACTTAAAGAGACTCAAAATAAAAATGAAATAAGGATCACCCAGATATTAACCAAGTGAACCGTTTGCTTGAAATAACAAGCTAAAGAAAAGTGCAACCTGTTTGATCCACAACGGTTTCCTCTTATTCTTTAATATTTTCCCATTTTTTTGGTGGTGGAAAGAGAAGCGGAAGAATGTTGGATGAAGGAATTCCATAGAGGAATTTCTTGCATAAGCCTCTTCTTTAAGCTCTTAACATTTCGTCTTTGCTTTTTTAACATATCTTTATGGCTGAATGTCATTTAACATACATATCTAGTTACATTCTTCCACAACAGAAAATCAAAATTTCAAGTGGAATTACCTCATAATTGTTGGTCACGTTTTTCGTAATTTAAGGGGAAAAAATCTCTCTAATTTGTAAAAAAAAAAACAAATGACTAGTTTGAGAGGTAATAATATATCTCACGGGAAATCTTGTCTGATGAAATTCTAACATAGAACATCCCCACAATCCTCCATGTAATTCATCATAAAATAAAGTATCTCTTTAAATGTATGTTTAAATTACCTCTAATAATTCTAGGCTACAATGTATTCAACTGTGTGTATAACTTAGAGGTATCAATCCGGGTGGTCCGGACAGGATCGGCCCGCCAACATATGAGCCCAGTAACGATCCGCGTGAAAAAAAGCCCGTCCCCTACGGGTTCTGGGTCGGCCCACAAATTTTGGACTACAACCCAAGCCCGCCCGCCCGCTGACCCATTCGGGTTGAGTCCATGCGGGTCACGGGTCGCGATTTGTTCCAGTTTGACATGTATGATTTTATAAATAAAATCATAAAAATCAAATATTTATAGTATAAGTACATCCCAATTAGGTTG
>CAIGRR010074356.1:0-12460 GCA_903798365.1 Fraxinus sp. 1973-6204 | reverse complement strand
CGCTTGCGAGTTTTGCACGAACAAGCATACGTGAATATTTGTATCAAGTTTGATAGTTTTACGTAACTCATAAAAATAGGATTAATTACTTGAATCATTGTACTTTGCGTAAAGTTTTCATTGGGTCACTGGACTTTTAAAAATTACCCCGTTAATCATTGAATTTTGTAATTTGTTATCTCATCCATCGCTCAATTTTTAAATTGCTAATGATGTGGACACCAAAATGAAAACAAATTGCCACGAACGCAATTCCTTCAACCATGTAAGCAAATCCATCAATTGTTTAACCGTCCATTGAATAAGTGATGGATGGAATTATATTTTGCAAATTTTAGTAATTAATAAGGAAACTTTTGAAGTTGAGTGAGCTCCTGAAAACCTTACTGCNAAATGAAAACAAATTGCCACGTACGCAATTCCTTCAACCATGTAAGCAAATCCATCAATTGTTTAACCGTCCATTGAATAAGTGATGGATGGAATTATATTTTGCAAATTTTAGTAATTAATAAGGAAACTTTTGAAGTTGAGTGAGCTCCTGAAAACCTTACTGCAAAGTTCAATAAACAATCAGGTAATTAAGTCGAATATACAATGATCCAATAACTTTTCTTGGCTACTCAAAAGACTAAATGGGGCAAGAAAAACTACTTTTAGCATTTCCTTTTATTAATTATTTTCATATATCAATTTTATAGAGGTGGCAAGGCTTAGCCCTCATTTACACGAGCTTGACGACGAGCCAAGTTCTACCAAGGATCGAGCTCAACTCGTGGGCAGAGCCCACAAGCTTTTATTCTTGTTAAAACTTTTAATTTAAAAAAAAAAAAAAAAAAACATCCTCCTTTTATTCAGGCTCATGTGCTCACAAAATGCAATTAAGACATGTGTAAAATTATATGTTTAGTTTCGTTATTGATCCGCCTCCTCGGGGTTTTTGAGGAAGCGAAATCAATAGCTACACATTTTGAATCATGATATGGATTAAAGCCTATAAATTTGTAATAAAATTGTGGAGAGTGGAGTAGAAGAATTGTAGTGTGTAGATTTTGTTGTGAGAAGAGAGAAGAGATTGTATTGAGTAGAAGAGAGGTTGTAGATTTTGTTGTGAGAAAATATTGTAGAATGAGGGAGTACTTATAGATGAAAAGCAAAAAATAAAATAAAAAATCAGATGACCATTGGGGTCCATTTCAAAGTTTTGTAACATTTTCAAACGCTCACAAAACTATTAAAAAAAAGTGACCGTTTTAGTCACTATACGTGGCGAGCCGACAAGCTCATGCTCAAGGATGAGCCCGAGTAACCCATGGGCCAAGCTTTTACGAGCCAAGCCAACGAGCTGTTCGACCCGTTTGTCACCTCTATAATTTTATTAATTTACAATTATCATATTTTGTGATAGTCTATCAGTATATTTTGTTTACATGCTTCAAAATGAGGAACAAATATTTTTGTCACGCATCTTTTCATGCCCTCCAAATAGGCTTTTGGATGTTAGATATGAGATTTGTAAATTAATAAAATATTGAAGATATTAATGCGTTTAAAAAGAATTGGAACATAAGTTCTACAGTAAACAAAGATCGAGTATAACACGTAGAGCAACTATTGAAAATTAAAGTATGAATATAATAGTCCTATTTTCTTGCATACTTTTGGCCCAGTATCCTTGCTCACTGCCATGTATTTGTCAACTTGCATTCTTCCTCCCTAGACCATGTAGGACTCTTCTAGCCCTAGGCATAGAGATGTCAAACGGGCCGAGCGGCTCGTCGGCTCGGCCGCGCAGCTCGTGAAAACACGAGTCGCGAGCCACTCAGGGTCGTCATTCCAAGCCCGAGCCGAGCCGCAAGTGAGATCGACTCATCAGCTCGTGGGTAAGGCAATTAAAGGAAAAAAAAAAAAAACGTAAAAAAAATAAAAAATAAAAAATAAAAAAATTTAAAAAGCTCGTGGGCTCGTAGCTAACGACTCGGCTCGTGAGCTCACGAGTTCGTGGACTGAGCCGAGCTCGCCCACGAGCAAACGAGCCACGAGCCTGCTCGAGCCGAGCTCATGGGTTTAAGGGCCGAGCTTTTACCTAGGCATTTGGCTTTAGCTCAAGCACCTGGTCACTGGTTTTTTGTGCTCCCTAAATTTGGTGTAACATTGCGTTAGGCATCTAGCTTCTGCACACAAGCCTTTGAGCCTTGTGTGTTTGACCCTTAGCCTACATATTACGGTCGGACCATTTTAGGTTTGAGGAACTCAGCCTAGGCTCCATTATAAGCCTTAGGTGTGTCGGTTTGGGCTGCCTCCATGCATTTGGTTGGCTTGGCTAGTCCTAGCTCGTAAATAAGTCAACCTACTTGATCCGATTGGCTGGGCTAACCCTGGATCATAGTTACGAGTCTACATTCTAGACCTTAGGTGCGTTGGCCTTCACATAGAGGCTAGAGGTGATTAGGACTCCATGCGAGGTGGTAGGGAAGGCAATAGAAAGGGATGGGGCCTGGTTTGTAATTAACACCCTACTCGCCGATGATTTTCCGGAGGTGAGACGGGACAAGAATCAAAAAGTTCCATTCACAGTTCCATCTAGTTAATTATTTATTTTTTAAACACTACTTACATTGAAAATTGTAAAAAAATAAAAAATATATATAAATAGATTTGAGGTGGATTTGAAAAATTCGAATTGTAAATCACGTTTTCCCTCTCAATCTCATTTTAAGCGGGACAATACTCGGACAAGATATTTCACCATCCCTACAATGTGGAAGCATAATAAGAGTACCCTAAATTCGAAGTTCACATATATGTTAGATTGGACTTAAAACTTGTTTGGACTGTGGGTGCTTGCTCATGGTGTCGACCATGTGTACATGCTTAGGGCTCCACTTTGGATTCCTTAACTCATTGATGTGTACATAGGTTGTTGACCTCGAAGCAAATTCCTTTCAGAACTTATACTTCCTAAATTCATTAATTTTATGTTCAAGCAGAAGCAAGAAGAGAAATGGTTAATTAAAATGAGGATATTCAGATTTTGCATTCCTTTGCTCGTTCTATACTATCCTTACCCTGTTTGGGAGGGTTAAAAAGCCGATTAAAATTGAAAATATAGCCGTTATTGGGTCTCACTCGTCTAATAAAAGTCAACAATAACGGCTAGTTTTTCAATTAATCCGATTTTAATCTCTACCAAACGGGCTCTTATAGATTTCTAATGAGATCATGAGGGCAATTGAGTCCTTTCTTTTAATGACTCTTGGCAGCCATCGATTAGTGCACTTCTATCCAGTGGTGGATACGAACATTTTGAGTTAGAGGGCACAATCAAACTTGCAAAAAAGTTGTCGTCGTTGGCCAACGACATGTTGAAGTCGATCGATAATCCGGTCCCTGGTGCTGTATAAAATCAAGTTGCTTCTTGAAAATATTATACCACTGCAATTTGAAAGGAGCAAAACTCGTAGTCCAATCTTGTAACGTCTCAAAACTTTTTGACATCATATCCCATGTAAAATTTCCTAACAAAACGATGTAAATTATATTGAAAAATTTGTCGCGAAAAAACAATAAACTTTAATGAAATAAGTGAAATTTTTTAAAGAAAAAACAAGTTAGACGTCTCGTTTTAAGGCGAGTATTTTAATGCATGTCTGAATATTTTCGATATTCGATTGGACCATACGATATATCTACAATATAGTTCTCGAAATGAACTTCTAGATGATGTAGACGATTTATATATTCTGCTAGCGTACGATCGTCAGAAAACTTTTAAAATTAACATGTCATCTAAATTCTCGAAATACAAATTTAGAACGGCCTACTTTAACGCACCGTGACATTTTAATACGATTGGCAGTTTTGCGCGTTGTTAACGACGTGGAAAATTAGACTGTGAGCACTTCGAAATGATATGAAGAATGTAATATTTTGATTTCGTCTGACGTCCCGTAATGATCTTACAAATTGAGATAAAAACATAGAAAATGTAGTATGATCAAATACGGGCTATCCTTTTTTTTTTTTCAACTCAATTGGTGGGTCATGTTACCCACCAGCCCCCACTATGCATTCGTCAGTGCTTCCATCTTAATTTGTTAGTTTTTCACATTTTATTCACTAATTCACGTGTTCTTTATTAATTGATTGTACAGTCATGCTTTACATTCTTATTCACATGTACTTTGATAATGATTTGTGCCGATGTGAAATAGTTGGTGAAAGTACTATAGTATACTGGTTGATTAAGAAATTTTTTTTGTTAAGAATATCTGTCTATTAAAGAAAAAAACCAAAATGTTATCTTCCCCAATTTGTGCTGTTTGCATAAATTTCTCTATTTGTTTGCAAGAGATTATGGGTGGGCTATCAATCCAATATAGGCATGGACCAGGCCTCTATTTATATGGGCCTTCCTTTCGAGTTATGGTTGGCCTAAAAAGTTACATGCAAGTGGGTTTGCCGGTTTGGGAATCAATTATTGAATAAACTTTTTTTTTCCTCTAATTTCTATTTAAAATTCTTAAATGCAAAAAATAAAAAATCAATAGATATAACTACTTTTTAATAAAAGTAATTTTAAACTCATTAGCTCAACTTAAACTAGTCCAGCACGTACAAAAGCTTGTAGATCGTGCTGAGCCATAAAATTTATGAATCGAGTCCATACTAACACATTTTGAATATGATTTAGTGTACTAAATACATGTTCGGTATATAATACTGGATAGAGTGGATGAGTATTTATGATGAAGTTTTTTTTCCATTACTATCAAACACTATCAAATCTTCTATACATAAGGTGCAATAAATGTGGCGCTCGTCGTTTTTCTTTGCTTCTAATGGGACCCACAAACTAAATTTGCCACAAAGTTCCTTTAAACAAATCACATTGTACAAACTTCTTTGCACACTCGTTTCTACGGAATTATCAAAAAATTTATGGCTTTCTCATTTGTTCCATATGAATAAAATTGGTGCTGATTTCGATATGCCAATTGCGCCGGCTTAATTGAGAATTTAGACAAAGTCTTGACAGCCATGGAAGTTGGAACCGGTACGGCATTTTTGTTGTAATAATTTAGATTATTTTGTAATGGATTATTGTCTTCTATTAATTGACGTAGTAAAGAGGGTTGATTCCAATCCAGTTAAAAATCCAGACAAGACATTGTTTTCGTTGTCCAAACAATCAACTAATATTGGTACCACATCGTACGTTGTAATCTTGAAAATTTGTTAAAGAAATATCCTTGTGGAACCTACTTACATTTATGAAACCAAGTCAATCACGTACTTGGCCAAAACACAGTAAGCCCCTATTTGATGGGGATTAAAATCCGATGCTTAGTAAATTTCGATAAAAGTTAATGAAATATATAATTAAAAAGTTGTAAGTCTCATAAAATATGTGATTAAAATTAATTGTTAATTCTAGCTTAAATTAAAATCAAGATTTAATCCCTACCAGACAGATGCTAGATATTGGGGAAACCATATGATTCTACCTACCACATTTACTTCCCTCTTCCTTCGTGACTATTTCTCTCCAAGACTTGGTCAATGAAAACTCGTGTTATGTCTGTATACAAATTCTAAATTAATTATTGAAGTGCGATCAATTTTCACGATGATCAAGTCACTAATTGAATTTTATTTTATTTTTATTGTTATAAAAGGACATTCGTAAACATAATCGTCGAGGAAAAAAAGATTAGCACTTAACACAACTGGGCTTTCCCTATACCAAAATTTATGTTGGAGTGGAATAGTAATAATCAAACGCGACCTTTCGAGTGATTGTATGATTGAGGTTCCCGTTTGTTTTCTATTTTGTTTTACTTCAAAAAAAAAAATACGTGTCTTATAATATTTTACTTGTGTTAAAAACTTTAATTAATTTTTTTAAGAAAATAATCTAATTTTTGAATTCATAGTCGAATGGACTATGAGAATCAAACAAAGTCATCCACTTCTCAATTTGAGATGACTACGTTTCTTTTGGAGACTTGGAGTAGAACTCATCCATCAGTTGATTTGATATCTACCGAATTTGTATCTACTTAATTATTTAGAGTTTGAAATAAAGATAAGGATATTTGCACATATAAATAAAAATAAAAAAAAAACCTACCGAATTATTTACACCCCTCTCACATGCACGCGGGCCCCGCGTGCATAAAAAAAATCTCAAGATGTGGTCTCCACCTCCCATTGTGAGTTGTCGATAAGAGGTTAGGTAAAAATATTCGATACATATAGTATAGTCCTTGAAATAAAAACATACATTTAAAGTTAGTTGGAGTAACATTGGCGCATGAACTATAAATAGCTTGTAATATCAACTGGTTTAATGAAATAAATTGATTTTTAAGCTCGACCAAGAATGCGTAGATCAATTCATCTTTTAAGATAATAGAAATAAATTTATAATATCCATGCGGCATATATGATTTAATGATTTCAAACAATATTACATGGAATATAAATGTAAAAAAAAATTGTATATTGTTGTGTGTTAGAAAATAAAGGGATACCAATTTGTTTTGATATTATTTGTTAGATTCACTTTCAAGAAACGATAATAATATGACAATATGAAAGTAAAAAACCACAAATACAAGATTTCACGTGGAAACACCACGAGCAAAGAAGGAGAATTCAATATGTAATGAAAGAATACATTGATTTGTGTTTCCAACTTCTTGTTTATTACAATGAAGAGCCAACTATATATAGGTACATGTCAAATCCTAGTTACTGTGTTTTAGATGGAATAATATCTTAAAATTAAATAGACTGTGGCCGGATAACACCAACGCTTGAGTGGCAACCTCATGCCCAGCGATTAATGCTCGGCGCTCAAGCACCAAAACTCGCGAAGAGAGAGCTGCAGGCAGTGTCAGTCATAATGCTCAGGCATTGAATCTTTGTTTCAAATTTGTTTCTACACTACCAATAGCGCCTAAGCACCCGAATAGTGGCACTTGGGTACCCGGTCTCTGCCTAAAACTCTTTGGAAAAAGCTATTTGTACCTAATTTCTTACCAAATCTTTTACCGAATTGACACGTGGTGGCCCCCTATTGGAGGCGAGTAGATGCACAACTACCATATTGTTGTGATAGAATCGGAAAGTAGGGCTCTAGACCCAACACACAAGTTACGTGGATTTAATTGTCTCCTCTCAAATCGTGGTCAATAAATCGCCTCTGAAGGAGGTCGGTCGACTACTCCGACACTATTTACGGTGCCTTCGTTGCATTTGCTTGGGTCAGGATTTCATTGTATTTTTATCGATATTATTAGCATTTATGTATTTTATTGTATTTTGTTTCATCTTTTTTAACAACACATGAATATAATTTTTCCATAGATTTTGGCCATTTATTTGAATTAGGCAAAATTAAATAAATCTGTATTATATACACAATTTTTTAAGTTATTTTACAACACATATTTTTTCTCAACTTCTTGCATTAGTTGCAAAGATTATTGTCTTAGAAGATGATGGTTGAAATCAAAATTCCAAAAACGTAATCCTTTCAAGTTCTTACCATATCAATCGAGTCAATAATCAATGAATACTTTATAAACCAATAATGTTTTTCTTTTTGTATTTATTCGAAAAGAATTGGTAAAGACCAATAACGTAGAAACAATATTTCCAAGTGGGCCTCGATGGATTGATTGCAACTGCATGGCATATTTTTTTTATTTTTTTTATTTTTGGTACCCAGATATCCCAGCTTAACCAGACTAATTTCCTGGACCACCAGCCACCGGCCTCTCAGTAACTGGCGGAGGTAAACCGCGGGTTATGCCCAAATTGACCAGGGTTCGAGCACCCCTTATACTCCATGACATATTCTTTATTGAACCGTGATACACGTACAGGACCTGTGTTTTCACAGGTCCTGCCCGGCCACACACAGCAGGTGGGGCCGGGGCAATTTTTTTTTTTTTATTCACATGTGGGGTCCGCCCCACATGTGAGAGCCTGTAAGGCCTCGGTAAGGAATGCCCTGTACTCAGGGCATTTCTCTTTTATTATATATTTGGAGTTGGGACATGAAGTGATGAAAATGACCAGAATAAGTAAATCGCCTTTTGTCGTTGTCTTACAATTTGCGCTTTAAGGGCATTTGGCATTTTTTTAATTTTGGATATTCCTTTGCCCACGCTACCAACACTAAAAACTCGTGTCGTTCTTATTCATTATTCCATTAAGAAATGACATTGCCACGTGTGGCTTATTTTTCATATTTGTCACAAAATTCAGAAAAAATTATCACACACTAACGAACAATATTTAAACTTCCTGCAACATTAAAAAGAGACAATTGCTAAACTTGATAAAAATTTCTGAGAACATTCTTCACCTTTTAAGCTTTTCATTAAAGTTTCGATAAAATTCTTACTCTATTTTAATACTGATTTAAGTATCAAATTACTTTGAGTTGTGCTACAGGTAGCGCCCCCTAATAGGGGGCCGTCATTTGGCAATTTTGGACACCCTTTTGTAACCCATTTTGTACACCAAGAATTATCCAATTACTTTTCACCACCTCGATTCACCCCGAATTTTGACTAGACAAGCTCAAGCCTAGCATACAATACAAGTTAAAATGACCAAAAGCTCTTTTCCAAATATACATAAATCCTCAAATCTTATTTTCTATCTGAAAGTCTTATGTGATCACATCACAATATTAATTCAATAATTAATATCGAACTATTGAGATCAGATTTAACTGTCCAATAGAAAATTCTTGAGTTCATGATTGTGTATGTTAAATAGGTTACGGATGGCATATGGTGAATATATGTTACACGTTTCACTTTAATTTCGAAGACACGGAGATATTGACCAATTATTTGATCTCACCAATGGATACTTCAAAGAACTTCAAGAAGCAATTAAACATCATTATCCGCTCAGAATTAAAATTATATGTACGACATTCAAGTGAAATTAAATTTATGTTGTCGATTTCACAAATTAAATTTCACAAGGTAAAGTCTGGCACATCACAAAATGTACGAACAATCTTACTACCAAAGTTGGAGATAAATTTATAATAAAATATGTTCCACCCAATTTTCAGATTTCTCGATATTTCTTTAGATTTTTTTTTATTTTTTTTGTCCAAATTTTTTTAGGATTTCAATTTTTTTCCAAGGTTTTTTGGTTTCGACCCCACCGAACTTCCTTTCTGGGTCCGCCCCTGATGAAATGTGTAATAATATTTTAGTCTTTGAGTTGATGTGATTTAAAAACAAAGATAGATTAGAGAATCTTCTATAAAAAATTTGGGAAAAGAAATATTCACATTATTTTCTACTGTTCTGGTTTGGCATAACACCAAATAGTGTGTGAATATTGAAGGAGAAAACCGAATTTATAGACTATAGAGTATTATTAAAATGCAATCAGTTGAAATCTTTCAAAATCGACGTGTGTAGTGGGTGGGTGGGTGGGTGTAGAAATTTAAAATTAATATGAGGTCTCTTGATTTTGACTTGTATCTTACCATGGCTAAAATAAGCACATAATTTACACCAAATATAATTAGAGATTTGACTTAATTTTTATTTTACGGTATTTGGCAATCTACTTTATGTAATCGTACCACATTGGTTTTGTCATTTGCTTTTTTAAGTATATATTTTTATACAACTTTCTTTGATCTAAAAATGCTTTGAGGGAATAAATAATATGAAATGTGGAATTTGTTTACGCTATTACTTCACCATCCTATCGCCTCATATTGGGAGTTCACTTCCTGAACCTTGGGCTAAACTTCAATTTAGATAAAGGTATATTCATCCGATCTCAAAGAGTAAGAAATCGTTCCACTGACCGACCTCAAAACTTTATTTTGGGGCTCTTGAACTTTCATTATTTTAACTCTTTTAATTGTAAAAAGCCCATCCGAGTTGGCACCAACTCGGAACTAGGATGATGACGTAGCGACCTAGTATAATAGAATCAATAATATATTGGATTTAAATTTGAAGGCCAACATGAAAAATGACAAGTTCTAAGCTTTTTCTTTTTTTCATTTTTGGGGTCAAAATAGTCTTCTTATTTAAAAACTCAAATATTACTAATAGATAATCTTTTAGATATTATTTTTTATTCTTAGCGGAGCCTAATGTAATGTCAATTTAACTCAACAAACTCGATCTCCGTCTATTCCACGAGATCCCTAATCAGGAGTATAAAGTTAAATTAGAACTATACTCTAATAAAAACCGTAACGTGCAAGAATTTGTGTGGTTAGCCTTACAAAAAATAAAAATACTTTGGTGTTGTAGGGGTCCAATTATAGCCTTTTTTTGAGCCCCATTTTATCAAAAATTCATTTTCAACAGCATATTCTCAAGTAAAATAATTTTACACGTAAATCGAAATTTTTTCTTAACCATACATTCTCCAAAAAAAACAATATTCAAAAATGCATTTTTTCCCAAATTGGGGCTCAAACAAGGGTTATGTGGATATAATCCATGCAACATGTGCTATCAAACGTATATATATCGAATACAAGAATTATTCTTGGTGTACATAAAAATTGGTACATAGGGGTGTCCACACCCTCACTTGGGGTGGAGCCCAGTACAAAAAATTATGTGCACCAAGCATGACCCCAAGTGCAATTGACTGACAAAAAATAAAAAAAAAAAAAAAGTTGCACTGTCTACGGACCACCATTTACATCTATAGCGACAACCAACCTAGTTAACATAAAATCTATCAAGAAATCTTAATTCCATTCTAAGTTTTTCCACGACCATGAATACAAGACATTCATTTGCTTATTTGAGCTTTAAATGATTCGAAATACTTGCTGATATTTTAAGCGTATTGAGTTTTAGCCATCTTTTGGCACCCTTTAAATTTAAAAAAACATTGTTTTGAATAGTATTTTTTAAAGAATGTCTGGTTTAAAAATAGAAAAAAAAAATTGAGTTTACGTGTAAAATATTTTATTGTGTAATTAAAAATGAGTGTAGAGAAATAAATTAAATTAAATTAAAGGATGTCAAACAGGGCTTAATGTTCTATTATAAAGATTATTTTTATTAAGATGAATAATAAAAAAATCAAAACCTATGTAATAAGTAAATGCGTTACATTTTATATTATCTCATTATTGAGAAAAAACGGCTCCTCGATTCAATCGTGTCATGAAATATACCCTACAAATAAAGTCCCTATTTGATCTTCACTATAATTTCATACATTTTTTTTTCTTTATTTTAATTACACATTCTCCAATAAAATAATATTACACGTAAATTTTAAAACTTTTACTTTTTTATTAACTGCCTATTTCAAAAATAAATTATTATTTCAAAATACAATATTCTCGCAAACTCATTGTAATTACTAAGAAAACCTGTACCTGTAGGGACAATTTTCCCATTCAGTTGTGACGGCCATGTCAATTTGTGATAATTGACCATATTGGTCAACTTTCTTTGATTAGGCGCCCCTTGATTTACGATGTTCACTCTTTAAAGTTATTGTGATAATGTTAATTATTAGATATCTTATTTTTAACTGATTTCTTTGAGTGAATGTTTGGTGGGAAATTAAAATTAAATTTTTAATAGATTGTGATAAAACAAAATTTAAATATATGGTTGAAAAGTTGTGAAACCCTGAAAGATATAATTAATATTCATTGTTTGACTTTTACTTAAATTAAAATAGATTTTAATACGAAACAAACGGGGCCTAATAAATACAATCTATTATGCAATGATTATTACTTGGTAAAAATTATTAATTTGATTGTCAACATGAAATTTGTATAGAAAGAAAATGAATTCTAATCGAGTTATTTGTATGGAGATTATTAATTAAATGTATTTGATTGATTTAGTTTTCGACCTAAAAAATATTATATTTAACCATTTTTTTTATTGGTAAGTAAATGAGAGATAGTGGATAGATGAGCGAAAGAAAGAGAAAGTAAATTACCTGAATTATTAATTTATAGAACATTTACATAAAAAAATTATTTCACATATATTTGTTAATGACACTGCATACTTTTAGGTAGTTTAAAAGAAATCGCCGTTGCAATTTGTTAAAAAAATTTAAGGTTTTACTTTTTAAAATAAATAGTATTGCAATTTAAAGAACATGTTGGAGATGCTCCAACAAAGATAAATTAGATGTCAAAAAGTCTCGTGCTTAAATTACTCTTACCGATGATTTGATTACCTTGGACTACAATAATCATAGTCGTGCTTCTGATTGTCATTCCTCACGTATTTCTCATTTTAACATTTCAAATTTACCCATGTTAAACCATCTCCAGCGGCCAGCGCTACAACAAATTTTGCACCAAAATTTACACCAAACTAAAATTCAACTACAACCATTACACCAAATCTTACAGCAAATGAACAATGTTTAATCATTTTCTTCTTAGTAATTTATTTAT
>CAIGRR010074318.1:0-11200 GCA_903798365.1 Fraxinus sp. 1973-6204 | reverse complement strand
TTTTTTTTTTTTTTTGGGGGTGGGCGGTGGGGGGGGTAATTTTTATGGTTAGGTAGCGTTCAAAATAACCAAAAGAATTTGAATAAGGTCAAAGGCTATAAAGAAAATCCCAAAATGCTGAAGCGCAAAACAAAATTGGCACAAGGCGCACCTCAATAAGCCAAGGTGTAAGGCTTGACAAATGGCATTCAAAGAATTAGCTTCAAGGGCTTATGAGTTCATGCGCATTATATAAGAATGATGGCGATAAAAGAACATTCATGACTAGCAAAAATTAATCACATATACAAGTTCCTCTTCCGTAGTAAATATTACATAGACGGAGAGTGGTACCCTTAGTTTTTTCTCTAGGTGCAATCTCCATGTGAGATCCTCCAATTGCTTTTCAAGCTTGCTTTTTGCCAAGCGCAGAGCACCAGCCTCATTGGCCTCCTGAATAGAGAACAAAGTATAAGGTTCATCAGTTACAAAGCACAAGGAACAAATGTATTCAATCAACCAAAGAAAATAAGCCCTTATTTGATCCTCATTTTTTCCAAAATACATTTTTCTCTCCTTTTCAATCACATTTTTCAATAAAATAATATTATACGCAAATCCAAAATTTTTCCTTGTTTTTTAACCGCACATTCTCTATCAATTTACTATTCCGAAATCCGAAATGCATTTTATACAAAAAAAATTGGGCTCAAACAGGCCCTAAGTTAGAACAAACAAAATATTTTATGCATGGTATATTGTGTGGATTTCCAAAATGGCTTCTCAAGTGCAGATGGCAACCCAATTTGCCAGATATGGATTGTTTGAAGGAAGATGTATCGAACATCTTTAAGAAACAAAGAATAACCATTCTAACATTAAATCCAAAATATACCGTGTTAAACCATTTCATCTAAAAGCTTAAACTGTTAGATAACAACACGTATACATCATCTAAATCTTATCTTCAACACAAAGCAATAACAAAAATAATCATTTTGTTGATAGTCACTTCGCAAGTAAAACATCCTTCATATAGGATCAAATAGCAAACTCATTATCCATGAAAAGTACGAAACAAAACCCACCCTTGCTGTACACAAATGGAGAGGCTAACAATAGTAATATTATGTCCAAGTGACTCGTTTGAGCATCCAAAAGAAGAAATTTGTCCGACATTTAGAAGTGCCAAATAATTATTATAAATCAAACATAGTGTCAAACAAGAAACAAAAAAGTCAACCTACAAGATTCAGCAATATCCTCACCTTTTTTAGCTTCCTGAGTTCTCTTTTTGCCAACTTTTGCCTCCAAAGACATTGTATTGCAATGATATTAGATTGACGATTAAGATAAACTGAGCGGATCCTTAACATTCTCCAATGAGCCTATGGAAAAGCAAAATAATGTATAGAACGTAAGATACCAAATCCTGGAATCAAGTTTTCTGTTTTGCTTGTAAAATTGTTTGTATTCCAGCATCACATTATAAATTGTTATCTAAGAACTTGATTACCATGCTAACATATCACAAATGAAATACATACTAAATAAATTCCGCCAAAGAAATTATGCATCTTTCACGTCAAATACAAATAGGAAAGTCCAAATGAATCTTTTGAATCTTATCAACTGAGTCAAAAAATTTAAATGAGACAATAAACAAATTCCACTCCTCCATCACCAACAGTAATTGTCCAGTAAGGCTTCTTTAGCTTCCCAACTGGGACACTAAAATCCACAGCCAATAATTGGTCTTTGTTGAGGCTTATAACTTTCTCAGAGTAAAATGCCTCAATATCAGATTGAGCCATTTTAAACATTGATTGTAAGAAAACACTTTAATGATGACAGATTCAAAACGTCCTTAAAACATCATCCATTTCAATTCAAGACATACTTCTCCATGTCCTTAAATTTCTTGAACAGTCATCTATGTAATTGCTTTATTAGACAAAGTATTCTTCTTGGAGAAATGGAGATTAGATTATAAAGTTTGAAGAGCTTTGAAACGTTTTCTTCAGTGTATGATGCAGTATGAGTAGCATGTCTGTCGTACACAGGATCAATGACTGGTGTTTTCTTCCTTCTTATTGTTCCCTTAATTTTCAGGAAGTCCTTATTTTACAATAAGAACTTTCAGGTGCTGAGCATATAAAAATCTCAAAACCAGTAAAAATAATATCCAACAGTACTCAGAACTGCCACTAGATCTTCTTCTAGTCTTCTCTATTGAATTCTGTACCACTACTCATCCATCACACGAAAAAACTTCAAGTCCAAATTTCTTGGTTTTCCTTCAGGGTTGAAACATAGCAAAACAACCCAAAGACATCTCTTTTATCCACCGATTTTGGCACTATAGACTAAAGAACAAACCCTACAGCCCCTACTCTCCTTTCCTATGTACTAGGTTTAAGTAAACACAATAATATACAATTTGTACCCCAACAATGACCTTAAACACACAGGTTTACTGTGCGTACTTAGAGACATAAATAACAACAAACACGTAACTGCAAAACTACAAAATTCACCTGAATGAGAGTGGCTGCTTTATGTTCCTTTCTATATAAAAACTTTTGTCGAGTTGAAAACCCACGGATGATAGATTGTACAAGTACAGATGACGCATAGAGTTGAATATATGCATGCCTCGAAATCCATCTTCGGACAAACTTCTGTATTACAGTGGCAGCTGCTGCCTTACGCATCGCAGCATACATATTTTGAGCAAGATAACCTGCAAAAATTGAAATAGTTTGAATACTACTAAGAACCACCACAAGCCAAGATATCAAAAAGAACAGCTCATGGAGAGATGAAACAATTAATATAATCATACTCAAGTACTCACCTTGCTTTACCTAACAGCCACTATTAAGCTTATTTTGGCAAGAGTTTGTAGCACAAATTTCCTATTCTAAAATTAATCTACAAGTGAAAACTGAAAAAAAGAGGTCCTCACGGGAAATAAAAAAAATGAGCTGATCCTCGGATGTTGCTCAAATCTAACTAAGCATTCAACTAGATTACGAGAGTATACACTCCATTTGTTAGCCTCGTCAAATATAAACATTTATTGAATCCAGTGAGTCTTGACTAGTTTATCGTATCCTCCTCATTTACAGGTTGGATTCCTTTTTTTTCATCACTGGCTTGCATGTACTTGAATTCAGAAACAATTGTGCGCTAGCTTCAACGTAGAACCACCTACTCCAAAAGCTTAAGTTTTCAAAAAAAGTGGGAAATTTAAATAATTTAAATTGTTTTCAAAATGATGAATGCTTATTTCGCTCTTGTAACTACCAGGTGATTTGACATTAGACAAACAACACACAGAAGAGCAGTGGACCCCAGAGGTAAAATTTCTCATGCAAATGGCATGATTAAAGACGTGTGGCAGAAGTATAATACAGCAGCTGTTAAAATCCTATTTTTTACGGGAAGAAGACCTCTGCAGCATGATTGTAGAGAAATTGCAGCCACACGGTGTGAGATAAAGTCCCGGCGTGCAAAAAATGTCCGTAGACGGCCCTGAATATGCTTTGCTGCTGAATCCAAAACCTCAGCTCGACGTGCATCTAAGATACCAATCTGGCCAGCCCGAAGGAAAACTTTGGTTTTTCCCAACTGCAAAAGGGAAGTGAAAGATCGTTAAGAACATTAAGAAATGTGGAAGAATATTCAAAACCCAACTGTGGGCACCAAATCACTGCAGAAATCAATAAAAGTTAGAATTCTTGTAAAAAGAGACCTGAAAGTTCCCAAGATTCAATCTCTGCAGAATTTTTGCAGTTGTCATTTTTTCATCATAACTGTAAGCATATAAGGAAAAAAACAGAGAATAAATGAACCTGAGCAGAGCATGTTAAACTTTGGAAATGGAGATGCAAATAAGCCAACATAAGCACAAGAAAGACAGAGACATCCACAGCCATGTAGTCATCAAACAGTTGAGAGTACTTAGAAATATAGAAAGAGTTGCCATTTGCTCTCTTATATGCAGTTATGAGGATTGTATCATAAGACAAGAATACAGAAAAAAGGTGGCATTGTTTACTGAAGGATTGATACCAGAAATAGTATACAACAGAGTACTAATACGAGAGTGAGCATATGGGAAAGTGCAGCCCTACTTTTACACTCTCATTGTAGAAGGGAGAGGAAGAAGAGAGCTGTGACCTATACGTATGGATATGACAGTCAAAATGTCGAAAACTCTATATTTGAAACAGTGATACCATAACTTTGCAGAAGATATCAACAATGTAAATTACTTAGGAAGAAATACAAAGAATTAGGTCAATAAATAAAGTATAATTAAAATTACCTTTCGTCCAGGATATCCAAGGCAATTATACCAAATCTATCTACAAATTCATGATAAGTCTTCCGTGTGGGATAACCTGCCAAACTTATACGAACAGCCTCTAAAACACCCTGTATAAAATTAATACAAGTATGAAACGATACCATGTGACAATTGCCTTGAATTGCAAACAATCTCTCATGAAAAAAACACAGCTTGGTGTACTGTTCTCTTTTCATTTTAACAAGTTCAAGTGCCAAATATAAAAGATAAATGTTAGGCGACCCAAAAAACAATGCCCTCCTGGAGCACTACAGTTTTGTTCAGAAAAGGGAAAAAAGAAACAAATATAGTTCTACTGCGAAATATTTAATATTGGGATGCCAGTAGTTTGCTTTAAAAATTAAAGAAATATACGTGTGATTATAGGACGACTACAGTCTGTTTTTAAGAAATATAAGATACACGCATCTGTTTTAATGTAGAAAATGAACGCTCTGATAGTAACATTGGAAGTAATGTGCTTTCACAAAGGAGTGAACACAGGGTGGTTTTACATTGCAGTAAAATGCTGACGCTATGAAATCGTTACTCAATTAGGAATATTCATTTAGACAGGAAAAGCAGATCATCAATAGATATTAAAAAATGACGCAAGAGTGCAAAATGAACACTCCAGCATTCACAAACAATCAAAATTATATTAGTTTACGAGGTTATGTTTTGCACATATGGTTGTTTGAAATCCCTTCCCATGGGAGGTATGGACACGTTGTGTAGGCACTAGATCAAAGCAAAATCAATCAGTTCAGAGTTCTAGTTCTCTTGTATGAGCCATTTTATTCTCTCAAAATGCTAAAGCTAACTCCAAAATATGGTCTAATTTAAAGAATTTTTATGACAATGCTGAAGGTTATAATAGACTTCTAAGATTAACCCACAGTCCACGATAGTATTGAAATGAAAGTTTCCAGGTATTCTGCAAATATGCCCACAGTAAGAAGGGAACTGAGCTAGTTAAAATGCACATATAGAGTCAAAGAGAAGAATATGGGTTCTGAGAGACTTGAAATGAAAATAATATGCTTGTACTGACCCCACAACGTAATTGGTGTAGGATGCTCTGGTTTTCGAACTTGTGAGGCCGGTTTAAGGAGTTTGGCTTCACACATCTAATGTAATGAGGCTCAGTTGAGCTGAGAGTTGCCATGAGAGCTTGAAGTTGTTGCTGCAAGCCAAAATAATAAATGAGAAAAATGCCCTCGTGCTGTTAGCTAGAGAGAACGCTCATCATCTAATCATAAAAAATCAAAAGAAAAAAAAAACGTAGCAACTGGATTAAGCAAATGGTTTTCCACGAAGTGGAGTTAAATTTATAATGTGCCAAGCCCAAACCTAAAAACAGTAGAAAAAAAAATAGGAGCAAAATTTATAGCATCAAAATCATAACCCGACTGACAAGTTATCTATTTTGGATCTAAAATGGCTATACCCCACCATTACAATAGACTGCACAAGAATGGTGACCAGATTGGGCCTTCCCATGCCCATATGAACATAAGTGCTACTGTCCAGGTAAAATAGGAAGCATATAATGCAAGAGAATTTGTCAAATAAAAGTTACTTAAGACAATTATGCATGCTAAGCAACCAAAGAAAAGTTCTTACCTTAAACCGAGAGGCCACCGAAGAAAACTTGTATGATGATCGTGAAGATTCTTCTGGTAGTGGGGGAAAGAGGCCAGCAATGAAAGGACTTTTGGAAGAAGACAGTAAATTGCAGTGTTCAACCACAACATAATCACGGTTTTTGTCTAAAAATGTGTCTGTCTGATAGGTGACCTAGAGAAGATACGGTGTGGAAGTAAACTAACAGAGATAATTATTCTCAAGTAACAAAATTATCTTTTGGCAGAGCATAAACACACCTTGCCAGCATAGTGAGAAATGGTAAAATCTGTTTCGGAAAATTTCGCTTTCTCTAACCGAGGGTGAGACCGAAAATTCTGGAACAGCTTGTTTGAAAATGTTTCATGTGTTGATTTCGGGAACATGCTGCATGAATAAAAAGTCAGGATAAGGACAAGTATAAACAACATAAAACGAATAAGCAGCGCACACCAATTGACAGGAGAGAATTTGTATTGTACCAAGCTTCATCTAAAAGAGCAATGATTCCTATGGGCTTCTGCAAAAGCATGTATAACATGACATGAGTCCCAAGTAAAACTAATTCCAAAAAGTAACTTTTGTTTATGCATCTTAGAATATGTTTGACTCAATTTATAAGTGGATTAAATGATAATAGAAACATTTTTCTTCCAATCACAAGAAGTAAACTTTTTCTTTCAATCACAAAGAAGTTGCTTTTTTACTACTTATAGATATAGAAAAACTAGTCACTTTTTTACAATAAAGGGGCAGGTACTGCAAAATAAGAATAAAAAATTACAGGTACTATGAAAATAATAAGATGCTCTTCACAAAACAAAAAAAAAAAAAAGTGTCATTCCCTAAATTCGCATTATATACAGTAGCATGCCTTTTTTTTCCCCTTCTTCAAAGTAGCAAACTGAGGAAGTCCAATTAAGCTTAGAGGAACATCAAATAAGCAAGCAAGGGAAGACCTTCTCAATTAAATCTAAAACATCTTGATTGTCAATAAATTCAATGTAACTCCAATTGATTTCTTCTCTTCTGTATTCCTCCTGCTCCATCTTAAATACGTGCTGGAAAACAANCCAATTAAGCTTAGAGGAACATCAAATAAGCAAGCAAGGGAAGACCTTCTCAATTAAATCTAAAACATCTTGATTGTCAATAAATTCAATGTAACTCCAATTGATTTCTTCTCTTCTGTATTCCTCCTGCTCCATCTTAAATACGTGCTGGAAAACAATACCCAGAAAAGGGTTATAAGATAATTAAGGAGCTGGCATGTCATCTTCACAGTTGATAGAAATTGTTGCATCATATAGTGCCCCTTCTCACCTCATTAAAATGTTGTTGGAGCTTTTCATTCGCAAAATTGATGCAAAATTGCTCAAAACTGTTCAAGTGGGAGCAAAATGTTGCCAAAGAAAGCACCAGGTTACGTACAGAAAAAAGTATAATAAAAAAATCTTTGCTGAGTACGTACAATATGTTAGAGCTCTATAATTTGCTTAGATATAGAAGTCAAATTTCTAACAGTGAATTGAAGACTAAAGAAATTGGTTATGTGCTCAAGAAACAAGAAATTTCCTTGTCGCGTGATACTGATAGCCTTTTTGATTCTCATTAATTGGGAAAAAATGAGTTTTAAATAGTATTTTTAGGAGAATGTATGGTTAAAAGGTAGGAAAAGAATTTTGGTATGAGTATAGAATATTTATTGTGTGAATGTGTGGTTGAAAATGATTCAATAGCAAACCATAAAATAAATAAATAGGTGTCAAACCGACACTGAATAAGCTCATATGTATTTTGACCTTTTATGTTCCCAAAATACTGAAGCCTAACATATTATCAAGACAATCAACCAATAACACGTCACAATTTATTTCATGTGTTCAGCAACTAAAAGCAATCATATGGACATTCTTGCTTGAGCGCATTTGCCAAGAATTTCTCAAGATTTAGTTCAGAGTGAATTCTTTAAAGTTCAAATTCTGCTAAGCTCCTGTTTGATGGCCATTATTTTAAGAAAATTGAGTTTTGAACAATGATTTTTTTTGGAAAATGTGGTTAAAAAGTAAGGAAATTATTTGAATTTACAAGCAAAATATTTGATTGTGTAAATGTGTGGTTGAAAATGAGCATGAGAATTAAAGGATTTTAAATTAATGATTGTCAAACAAGGACTAGGTAACTTCGAGTTTTTGCGTTCAGACATCTAACTATTAAGGGTAAATTCCACACTGAATAAAGGTGAAATAAATATATAATATACAAGAGTTTGAGCTTCTACTCTTAGCAAGTTGACTTGGGGTTGCATCTTAAAAAGGTCAACCTTCTTAAAAAAGAGTAACACGAGCCCTTTTATATTGTATATTTATTTCAACCTTGTTCGATGTGGATTTACCCTTAACACTGACAATAATGAAGATTAATGGAAAATTTTGTTAACAGTGATGTAGTAAAATATTTTGATGGAAGGCTTCAGTCATTGAGCTTTTTCTGTATGACTAGGGGCAGGCTCTCTAAGCTGGATACTTATTCTTCGTTTTTGTTTGGCTTATACCCATTCTCAGAAAGTATTTTTATTCAAGAAATGAATTGAATTGAAATATAAGATCCTTTAAACAATATAACTAATAACCTGTTAAGCTTAAAGCATTCAAATCCATATATGTCCAGTACTCCAATTTGCATCTTAGATTCATGATCTTGCCCAACTGATCGGTTAATCTTTTCAACAAGCCTGAAAGAAGTGGAAACCATGTAGACTTTAGCGTCATGTTATTCTTTTTTATCAAGTACAAGAACTGGTTTGGAGAAATGCATAAAAGCCAGCAGACCAATCAAATAGTGCAGCATAAACAGTTTTGGCCAAAGCATCCCGACCAGCTACAGCAGCATTACAATCAAGAGCTTTGACAATTATTCCTTCATAAGTTTGAATTGAGCGCGTGCAAAGTGTGGCAAGCAAAAGATTCACATCACACCTGGGGAAAGAAGTAACTTGTGATTATTAAAGGCCAGGAAGAATTATCGAACAATCAAAACCTAACAAGTGACTGCTCCAAAAATGAGCACCAGACTAGCCCAAGGTTCATAGTGCATTGCCGGACTAAAAGAAATACAATCTTAGAGAAACTTGCGAAAGTAACATATATAACCGCAGAACACTCTTGGAAGAAAAAAATAAGGAAACCACAAATTGCTGGGCTTGATAATTTATGACCAAGGTAGTTGTGCTGAGGAAGAAAAGTTTGTCCAAGAAATACCGTAAGTAACCTACATAAAAAGATCAGCAGCCATCTTTAAGTGAAAGTTAGACTTCTGATCCTTAATAACTGATGAGTCATGCTCTTTGCCTGGAGAAAATTCTATGTTTCCCAGATGCAGAATCGCAGCCAAGGTCCGAAATATCACTTCCTGGTATAACAAAGATGTGATATAAAGATGGCACAACCTTGTAAAGAGACAATAGGTAAAAAACACAAAAAAAAAAAAAAAAATCATGAAATTGTGTGGGACCTGTTCCTCATGACAGATGCCTACAATATCCATTGCCCTTCTTGTTTTTATGTATTCTTCGGCATTGCTCACTCCATCTAAATCATAAATCTTACTTTGATTCAAGTAATGGAAATTGCTTGGATGTCCTAGTTTATATATCTCTGCATCCTAAAAAACAAGTTGACATAAAGTTTGATGAAATCAGAGAATATTAGAGATGACACGAGTAAAAAAATTCTTCTTTAATCTGAGTTCTCTTGGAATATGGTGCATATGCCTATATAACAATGCTCAAATAGCATAAAGATGATAAAAAATTTAATTTCAAAGGAGATAACTATGAAAATATTTTCTGTGTTATTAATTTAAGTGTGTGCTTTCTACAATCCTGCATCTAGGTGAGTTATTCGACACTACACTCAAACCAAGTAGGAGTTTGCTGCCACAAAATAAAAGACAATACTCTTATCAAAAGATTGAATGCTGTTTGTAGTTCATTCATTAACAATCCTATCAGATCAGAACAAATAACAATTTAGGTAAAAATTTGACTTCGAGTTGGCAATAAATGCACTCTGAATTCACAAACATCAAGAACAATGTAACATGTCCTCATTCCTCCATATCTCAAAGGAAAGAACCTTTGTTAATTAGTTTCATTCCATGGACTATTTGTATAAAAATCTCATTTAATTTGACATAGTGGAAGAGAAATAAAAACCAAGTCAGAATTGCATTTACTGAACAATCCAGTCCCACATTTGTATATTTATTCAATAGAGATGGAGAAAGTACCCTGCCAGATGCACACAACTGATAAAAGCAGTGGTAATTTCTTTCAGGGTCTGTTATTTGAACAACACGAGATCGCTCCAGTAAGTATGTTCTAATTGCAGCACCAGAAATTCTACCATTTGCATTGAACTGGATCTCAACAAACTTGCCAAAGCGACTGCAGCAAGCAAGCACAATTACACAAGGTGAAAGAAATTGTGGTTGAAGTCGTAGTCATTCTCAGTATTACCACTACATTATTTACGCAGGCGAATGATAATCATTCCAGCAACAACTTCGGAAGTCATATCATTTTACAACCAGCATAACTATTATATGCTACTACCGCATGCCATGCATTTCATATTGATTTGATGCTCTACATTATACATTTCATTGAACTTAACCAGTCACATAAAAGAAGGAAAAAAACAGATGTCTAATAATTTATTTAAATCGGTCAAAGTGTTAATATGCAACAGCAGCAAGGACAGATTAGATAAAAATAATAAAATTAGGAGTTCAGTGAAGTCCTTGTGCCAGAAGAAGCTAAAAAAAGCATCCCCTTGATATACTAATCCAAACTTTAATATACTAATACATCATACACTAGCACTTACAGGTTTCAAACTGCACGGGTTGAGTGAACATAAAAATTAAAATGTTCAGAATAAAACCAGATGAAGCAACAGAAACATTAAAAAGATGACTCATAATTAAGTGTCATATAATTTTAATAGTAAAATTTAATAGCTTACACTTTGTGAGAGAACATAAACTGATTGCCTTGCGTCACTAATATATAGCATTACTGATATAAAAAGCTGCAAACAGTACCTTGAATTGTCATTTCTAACAGTTCTTGCATTGCCAAATGCCTCCAAAAGTGGGTTTGACTAGAATAGAAACAAGTAGATGTTAGCATAATTGCAATTTGACTGCATGGTGAGAGCTGTAATATGAAAAAGAAAT
>CAIGRR010074294.1:0-14660 GCA_903798365.1 Fraxinus sp. 1973-6204 | reverse complement strand
TTTGGAGAAAATTGAGTTTTGAATAGTGAATTTTTGGAGAATATGTGGTTAAAAGTAAAGAAAAATTTTGAATTTACGTGTAAAATATTTTATTGTGTAAATATATGATTGAAAAAAAATACGAGAATTAAAAAGTTTTGAAATAGTGTCGTCAAACAAGGGCTTAGTAATCACACGTTCCTTCAATTTAATGACGAATCCTTGTCTATAACTTAATTTACTGGATAAGGACGAATAGTTTCTCCCTTTATGGATAATAAGAAACCAATTAATGAAATATATATTTCACATAAATACCAGGTTGGGACCAAGACTGGATAAGGAAGGTTTGCCACACAGACAAGGAACTGTACTAGGATAAGCTTTATTATCTGAATGTTATGATTGAGTTATTTGAGGTTATTTATTTTTATTTTAATCTCGGACATAATCATCTGAAAACCAACCAAAAAATGAAAAGTGTCTGAAATATTTGTATATAGTTCCCCTGTCAGCATCAAATAGTAAATTCATGTATATTTATATATACATACCAACATAGTCAGCAATGTATATCTTCCAATTTTATTTGCAGGGTTTTATATATTATTGTAAGGGGATATGGGTGATTTGGATTTGAATACATTAAACCACCTTGGTGAAAACAAAAAAGGTGGGTTGAATTTTCTTGTAACTATTTGAAACCAAACCTATGCCTTTTCTGTAAAGTAATTTCTTGATTGTTCTNTGCAGGGTTTTATATATTATTGTAAGGGGATATGGGTGATTTGGATTTGAATACATTAAACCACCTTGGTGAAAACAAAAAAGGTGGGTTGAATTTTCTTGTAACTATTTGAAACCAAACCTATGCCTTTTCTGTAAAGTAATTTCTTGATTGTTCTTGTTTCAGAATTATCTGGGAAGAAGGATTCCAAGCTGGAATTTTCTGAAGATGAAGAAATGCTCATGGCAAGAATGTTCAGTCTGCTTGGACCAAGGTTAGTTTGTAATCAAATCACTTTGTGGGATTTTTAGATCGTGATCGTGTCCGAGAGAGAGAGAGAGTTGGGTGTGTGATGTGTTTGGTTTGGAGCAGGTGGACTTTAATTGCTGGAAGAATACCAGGAAGAACAGCAGAAGAGATTGAGAAGTACTGGAATTCAAAGAATACTTTGGCTACAGTGAATAAACATTAGGATCTCGAGTCTCAACAGTCTACTAATGATATATAAATACATATTATAATTATGTCAGGTATTATGTGTAAGGTATTTGTAGTGAATAGAATGGTTGTCAATTGTAAGTTTCTACGTTAATATTATCATTTGTTACTCAGTAATTGAATCTGGTGAGGGAAAAATCCATGCTTTTATTTCAATTATTTTCTCTCTTCTAAACGGAATACCTGAAGTAATTAATTAGAAAAAGAAATATTCAAAAAGCACTGCCTTCTGCATTATTAGATTAGATTCTTTCGTCGCCGAATTATTAAGGTTGAACCCCAATCTTGTAGTCCCCACCACCCTGTCCCTAGAACATTGTGGAGGAGGTAAATCGCGAAATGTGCCTCATCAACTCAAGGTACAAAAACTGTTATACTGGTGCCTACAAAGAGTTTAATTTCAAACCTTGTTAGAAACAGGAATCGAACCCTCACACTGCGACTGCCAACTCAACTGAGACTATCTCACTCCTATTATTTGCACCATTGATATGTGCCCTAGGAGCTCCTTTGTCGCCAAATTATTGATAAAATAGAAAGTGGCTCAAACCATGCTATTACATGTAACCTTTTTGTGTAGATATTGTCTAAGCCCATGTTTTTCATCCATTTTCTCAAACATTGTTTACTACAGTAAACAATCTGTTTTGCTACAGAAAACAATCTTCACCAAATATTCATTTTATAAAATATTCTACACACAAACCAATAAAATTAATTTCTTTTTCAACCACACTCCAAAAAAATATTATTCAAAACTCTATTTCATCTCTCAAAATGGGAGACAAACAGGCCCTAAATGAGCGACATTGATCTGGGTTGGCCCCGAGAATTTTGAGATCCTATGCAGATAATTAGAAGCCATTAGATGCTTCTGATGGGGAAGGATGTGACAGTACCTCAAATTTAACTGCATCTTTTTAAAGAAAGTAGTTAGAAGGATGCATTAAAGGGGCTTTCATTATTGAGTTAAAACAGTTATAAGCCTGCAGGCATGTAAAGCTAGAACATTATTTACAGGACAAGAAAAAGATTGAAATCTGCAGCCTAAAAATCCAAGGAGAACGATGGGCATATTAAGAAAATCCAATTCTTTAATCGTTCACATAGGAATCCACTTGCAAGAATAAACACTGTTGTACATATAAAATTATATGGATATCTAATACATTATAGATAAACATGAATTAATAATGGAAGAGAGTATGCACGAGTACAACACCATCTAACAGCTATCTGAACAAAAAAAGCCCCACAAACTCTGTACTCCCTTCATTTCCATGAAATTATCCGACAAGAAATCAAGATCATGTCATCTTGCACCTCGTCCCCAGCATCTTGTCATCCATGCAGAAATCTCTCATAAGTTCCAACAATGTGCTGCTCAAAATATTATTGCCTTGACACTAGAAGAGCTTTGCCTGTTGTGTTGTTCCACTTCTCATCATGTCACAGAACTCCTCGTAGTTGATCCTTCCATCCTATAAAATGCAATAATATAAGGCTGGTCTATACCTAAATCGGCAAGGTGTATATCTCATTTCTTGAATCAGGCATACTTACATTATCTGTATCGACTTCTGAAATTATTTCCTTGATTGTGGCCTCATCACCCATGCCGTACTCCTTCATAGCATTTTCCAGTTCATCTCTAGTAATATAGCTGAAATGACATAATAGGAAATTAGGTGGTGTCAAATGTCTGGGAAAATTTATGCAAGGGAAGAAAGAAAATATCCCACAAGGTAGCAATAATTTCACTATATAATAAGATCAATATTGTAAACAGAAACAAGCAGAATTCTCCGCATTACTCCTATTGCAATCTTGGTGAAAACTGATATGGAATCTAAAACTTGATCGTCGAGGAAGTACCCAGTATAAATAGAACAGACAGTAACGTGGATATTATTTTGACTACTTTTTCTTCGTCAAACTATCTAGTATTGCTCAATCCACCTTTCCAAACATCCATCAATGTGGACAAGATAAATGCACTGTCAATGACAGTCAGAACATTACTTACCCACTGTTATCCTTGTCAAAATACTGAAATGCTTTATAAAGATGCTCGTCTCTTTCGAGCTTATGTCTATGCATCGTAGCAGTTATAAATTCAATGTAATCAATTGTCCCGTTACCATCCACATCCGCCTGAAATATAAAGAATAAATGGTTAAATCCAAGGAAGCAGTCATGGCAAATAAAGGTTAAACAAATTGTGTCCACATGGCCGATTGAAACTTACAGCTTCCATGAGTTGTTTTACTTCAGTTTCTGACAGTTTTGACCCAAGGCGAGCCAATCCAGATTTCAATTCTTCATATGTGATAGCGCCACTCTTGTCTGTGTCCATATTTGTGAACATTGTTTTCAGACCTTTAATTTCATCTTCAGATAAACTTTGTGCAATGACCTACAGGAGTTTCCAAATGCAACAGCACATAGTAAGAGGAAAATAACATCTCCAACTGAGTTGAGCAATATTGCACATATTACTTGTTTGCGAAAATGATTAAGATTCGTGACATGAGGAAAAGTACTCTCTTGAGTTTACCATATAGTAAATCCTGTAAAGTACTGTCCATGTCAAGTCGAATAACCTTTACTTTCTGATTGAGTTTGTTTCATAATAATGTATATTATTCCTTAAAATGGAAAATGTTTTAATATTCCGTGTGGACGTTTATCACAAAAAACCAATTTACGAACACCACATTTTGGCCTAGATTAATTAAATAGCACGTGTTTTCCACTCTTACCTTATAATTATGCCAAATTATACCAAGATATTGATATTGAAACAAAGAGATTTCTATAAATGAAAGTGGGTTCCCAAGTTTTATCCTTTATACATTTTTCATTTATCGATCTAGTAGTATGATAATGTAAATGATAATTAAGAAACACTACATGTTTATGTGCTTATTGAGTAGGTTTTGATTTTAATTCAGCAAGATCAATTAAAGCTACATACTGAAGAGAATTTATCGTCTCATATTTTCCAATGGATGGACAGAAGGCAGAAAAATTCAAGAATTACAGAACTATCAGCCATGATCAGCAGGTCTAATAGATATTTGCTCTACTAGAGGTTTATCGTCACTTAAAAAGTATCATATTTCTGGCCTGACAAACATAACAAAACTTGAAGAAACGTTCATAATTTCAACTTTCCAATTTAATTCATATACAATGAAAGCGTGAAATAATAATTTACCTTTAGTGCAAGTTTCTTGAGCTTATTCATTGCTCTGAACTGCTTCATTCTAGAGAGCACAGCACTATCAATTGGCTTATCAGGTGCTTGTCCTTTAATCCAAGGGTGTTCTATACAGACAAGAATAGAAGGTGTTCAACTTTGGGCTATGCAGAGCATAGAAATGCTAGTTTGAGAAAGAAAATACCTATATCAGAGCATCTTTATAAATTAATTATGTAAGTACTATGCTTTTAAACGACACATGTTTACAAAATGATACTTGGTTGAAATAGAAACAAGAGACGTGAAATGTACAACAGTCATTAAGAATAAGCACCTTATCCCTTTTATATGCCAGTTGGCCCTTGACACGAATCAACTTATATTGGCCCCAATTTCTCATCTAGTTCTCAGGTAATTACTTTTTCATTTAAGTTTTCGTTGGAATAGATATTAGCCTCATGTTTTAACCAAAATTCAACTGCTCGCTGAGATATCGAGGATAACTCATAAATGACCATATCATTCTTTCCATTTCAGTTACTTTTCTAGTTAGCATCTCTTATAACAGCACTCAACCGAGCCAATTTCCTAAGTTTGGGTAAACTAATAACAGCAAAGACAAAGATAATGGTAATTGTAAGAAAATTTATATCTCTATGTGATTGGAAAAGTTGACAAGGTACGCACGATATAAGTCAGAAAAGAAAATCTGTCTTCGCGTTCAAAAGACGAGCATAAAGATGTGAGGAATTGACTCAAATTTATATAAAAAGAAGAAGGGGACTTTACCCAGTACTTGTACAGAAGTAATCCTCTTCTTTGGATCCTTTGTCAGCATTTTGCGAACAAGGTCTTTCGCACTGTTTGATATTGAGGGCCATGGATCGCTTTCAAAGTCAATTTCATCTTTCAGTATAGCATCAAATATCCCCTTTTCAGTTTCTGCAACAAAATTACATGAAACATGTTGAAAACTTTTACTTTGTCCTTCTTCTAAGAGAATCTTCAGCTAAACCGAAAAAAAGTAAAAGTACTTCTGCAGAAGCAAGTGTGAGATTACTTTTAGAAAATTACTTTTTTTATTAAAAAGTTCAAAAAAAAAGTAAAAAAACTGAAACGTGTTTGGCCAAAAGAGTTATTCAAAAGTAAATTTTAAGCTTGGCCAAATATGTTAAGGTAAAAGACAGTTATAGATGAAGATGAACATTGTATGGAATTGCTACATTTATCTTACCAGCCCAAAATGGAGGCACGCCACTGAGAAGGATGTACAAAATAACACCTGCACTCCATATATCAATTTCCTTCCCATAGCTTCGACGTAGAACTTCAGGAGCTACATAGTATGCACTACCAACTATATCACGATACACCTTCCCTGTGATTTTAAAAATAAGGAATTGTTATTTTTTATGCAAATTACAAGAAAAATAAATGTGGATAAGTGAAATGAACATGAAAATATAAAATGTGAGAAACAAATTGGTTAAATTGCAAAAGTGCACACATATAAAGGACATCACAATGTAGACACACTGTGGTAAAATGGGGGCCACACTTTTTAATTATCTTTAAAATGGAAACTACCATTTGCACTTATTTTAACGATAAATTAGTAAAAACTCTTTAATAACATGTATTGATTTCTCAGTTCTTGGAGCTAGCAGGTCCATTTCACAATCAAAATTTCCCTGAGGAACTTCCACCAGAATCTGCAAATAGTTTGAATCGATGGCCAGCTGCCAAATACCACACTTACACCAGTTTGAGCAAAACAACTTATGTGAGTTAAACAAGTACTAAATACCTATTAACTAATAGAAAAACTTAGAAGACACAGTATGTCTATAAGTGAATGAGAAAACATCTCCACTTTTTTTTGAAATCAGATGCTAAATGAGTTATAGAATTGAGGTTTTAATTTGTACTACTTAAGTGAGCCATTCCCATATTTGCAAAGCAGAGTCTTGTGATGCAGAAGAACCTTGAAGCATCTTCCATTCTTTTGTCATTTTCGAAGTGGAGAAAATTGCACTGGAGTGGTGAAATGTCTATAGGTATTGGTGAAAGAATTGTTAAACAATATTAGAATTCTATTCAACCCCAAAATAAATATATTGTTGGATCTTAGATCACCAAACATTGAAAGAATTATAACAAATACTAACAAAAAAGTTTGTTATTCATGTGAAAATACATTTAAACTTAGCTAAATTGTAATATTTAGATGAATTATCATTAGATTATAGAACTATAAATGGGAACGGTAGAAGCCAGAAACATACCTTCTTCAATAAAGACACTGAGCCCAAAATCAGTTGCCTTCAACATTGCTTTCTCGTCCTTACTTGCAAGTAAGAAATTCTCCGGCTTGAGATCCCTATGTATCACCCCCATAAAATGGCAATGGTGAACAACATTCACAATCTGTCTACAGAGATCAGCGGCAGCTCTTTCAGAATAATGCCCCTGAGCAATAATCCTGTCAAAGAGCTCCCCACCGGCACAAAGCTCCATCAAAACGTGCACAGACTGCCTGTCCTCATAAGCACCCTTAAATTCCACGATGTTCGCCTGCCCACTCAAGTGCTGCATAATATGAACTTCCCTCTTCATATCCTCCTTATCATTCTTACTCACAAGCTTCCTCTTCAGTATTGACTTACAGGCATATGTGTGCCCAGTTGCATTCTCAGTACAAAGGTAAGTTACCCCAAACTGACCCTTCCCCAATTCTCTGCCAAGTTTGTAGTTTGACCTTATATCCTCAAAGGGCTTACCTAAAATGTTATTGGGTTCTAATCTTTGAACAGGGCTATGGTGTTGGGGAGCTGGAATCGGTGCCCGAGGTTGAGCTTGCGGCTGCGGACGTGGCACCGGTGGCGGCTGGTGGTTCCTTTCGGGCTGAGGCGGCTGGTGCGTGTACTGAGATGATGGTTTTTGATAATTTTGATGGCTTTGATACCCTGTGGGGCCTGTGCTTCCTGATCTGTAACCATTGGCATCTGGGGTTGTGTACTTCTTCTTGCTGAAACATCCACCCATCTTTCTCTTAACAGACTAGAATATTGTAATCAAGATTGAAACGTTATGACTGAATTTATGGGAAAACACTGAAAATTCGTGATCTTGTAAATGAAATTGGGTTTTCAATAACAAAGATTCCGTGGATTATTGGGATTAAAGCAAATCCCATGTCAGATTTTTCTGTAATTAAACCTAATTTCCAGAGAAGTATATAGACAAGGCGATTGTGAAGATCAGGAAGACAGAAATTTGTGTGGGTTGACTTCTAAAGGTCGACCACGAAAGTGAGAAGCACGTGCTTTTACTTCTTAATTTATGAAAAGAAAAAGAAAATGTTAAACAACGATTTTTTTTTTATTTTTTATTTTTTGCAATTTTCTTATTCAAGAAAAAGTTTCTCTCTTTTTTCTTTTCCTCCCGTGTTCGTAAGAAAAGGGGGAGAATGTGCAGAATCGTGTTTAAATGATTGAATCCAAAATAAATGTGAAAAGTGTGTAATCATTCGCTATAATATTTTAATTAATGATGTTTGACGAGAAATTAAATTACAAGTCACCCGTTAATTGTATAAATAATATTATGACGATTTGTTTTAAAGAAGGAATATTGAGATTTGGGAACCACGAGGAAGATGAAATTGTGCATTTTTTCTCACATCCTTAAACATCATGTAACTTAGTTTCTATTTCTGAAACACTTATTTCTTTTATTCCATTGAAATCAAACTTTAATTTTAAACACATATTTAAAATTATTACCTATTATTATTTCATACCGATTGTGCAACATGTACATAATTACTTAACAACCTACCCCCTTAAAACAAATTTTGTCAAAATTTACCTTGGAACTTCTCGAAGAATCGTGGGTACCTCGCTCACATTTCCACTTTTCGCTCCCGAGTAGCTTCTTCAGTTGAGTGATTACGTCATTGCATTTTTACCAAAGGGATTGCATTGTTCGTACATTTAATTGAGTTTGCTTATAGCAATAATTATCACACCTCTATCGATATGACACCTTATGAAGCATTATATGGAGGAAATGCATATCATCAGTTCAATGGGACGAGGTAGCGAGCATATGATTTTGGGTCCAGAAATTATTGAACAGATTGTGTAGACTATCAAGAAGATCCGTAACAGTATTAAAACAGTTCAAGACATTAAAAAAAAAAACTATGTAGATAAGAGTAGAAAGGACTTCGAATTTTTTGAAAGTGACAAAGTATTCTTCAAAGTGACACCTATGAAGTGAGTATTACGTTTCAATAAGAAGGGAAAGTTGCAATCAAGATCTATTGTCTTGGCATTAAGGTTGACATTCTGCTTATGTATCGAAAATATAGTCGTTGATTAAAAAAAGTATTGTTAAATTAATGTACAAAAGTATTGTTAAATTAATGTACATGGATCGTGATTGTTATAAAAATAGCAATTCTTAACTTCAAGGTTAGGCATATTCTTAAATTTCAATCTAGATTGTCGCTTTTTATATAATTATTATTATAAGTAAAACGACGGTCCAAAACTTCAAAGTTGACTACATTTTAAATCTATATTACCGTGTCTCATTTTGATAAGCCAATTTCCTAAACAATATAAAAGAGCTCCTTTTTTCGAACACGTGTCACAATTGCCTATCGTCAGCCATTACGGTGCCATTTCAGATTTTCAAATTTATTTTCATTTGCCCATTTTCATTTCATTCTCCAAACCCTCAATTTTCCTTCTCAAAATCTGGCAATCAAACCGCTAAATCAAAGCAAGCCCCCGAAACCTTTGAACTTTCCTTTCGCTTCTCCTCCAGCCATCAAAACACATCAATAAAATTAACAAGAAATTAAAATTGGAACGATTCAAATAACGAGCCAAAGAGGGCACATAGACAAAACCAAATGAATATAGTACAGTAAAAAAAACTCCATCCTTGGCAACAGTGTCACGTCATGATAGAAGTCAAGGTAGGTTTAGTAGTTTGGCCGATAGGACAAGAATGTGAAAATCTAGTATTCCGATCCAAAAGCGAAATGTCATACTTTATTGAGGCCATCACGAATAAAAAATTTGAACAAATCAAACCTTACGCTTTGGGAACTGCTGAACCTAGGCTTTGATACCACTTGTTAGGATTTCATCACGAACAAAAACTTCGAACAATTCAAACCTTGCGCTATGCGGAAACGAACCTTGGCTCTGATACCACTTGTTACAAAAACAAGCCAATACCAGAATTGATCTGATACCGCTTGTTAGGATTGATACCACTTGTTCTGACACCAATCACCAGATTGAAATGTTGAAGTTAGATGGGAAAGTAGTAAAGTATTTGATTAAGAATAAAAAAAGACAAGAATATGACAGGAAAATTAATAGATTTTATTGACTCAAAAATAATGGAGAATAAAGAGAAATTACAATGGATCCTATAATTCTAGTAATCTATTTTCTCACACTTATAAAATTGTATTAAAGAGCCTAATATTTATAGATTTCATGATTATTTTGTAAAATGAAACCAATAATAAGCTAATTTCTCATGGTAAATGCTAATTAAAGAACTTTTTTAAC
This sequence comes from Fraxinus sp. 1973-6204, assembly GCA_903798365.1. Lineage (NCBI taxonomy): Eukaryota > Viridiplantae > Streptophyta > Magnoliopsida > Lamiales > Oleaceae > Fraxinus > Fraxinus sp. 1973-6204. Next base: position 4,654 of record CAIGRR010074294.1, on the reverse strand, counting down.
AATTGAAAATAAAATATCTTTATGACAATGAATTTGATATTGTTGAGATTTTTTTTTCTCTAATACATTTGACATTTCATCTTTGGATTAATGATTTTGGGTTTGTATATGCTGAATTTCGATTTTTATAAATTGGATTGAGTTAATATATATGAAATGGATTAACTCAAGTAATGATTGCAAGATATTTGACATTCTCCATCACTTTTTTCTGAAAATATCGCAATGTATTTCATTTGAATTTCTTTATATCAATGAAATAGATTCACACATGTATTTGTGAAAATTTGAACATGAATATAAATTCAAACCTCGTTTTACATTAAAAAAACATATATAATACTTTATTTGTATTTTTACATATGAACTAAAATGCTAAAACTTGAAACTGACATTCTTTATAATTTTTTTCCAAAATTGTCATAGTTTATTTCATTTGGATTCTTTTGAATCAATTAAGGAAATGCATATATTTGCGTTTGTGAAAATTTGAACATGAATATGAATTCAAACTTTTATTTACATTAAAAATAACACGATTAACATTTTATTTGTATTTTTTGCATACGAGTTAATTTGCAAATTAAAAGTGACATACTCTGTCACTTTTTATAAAAAAAACTTCTCACACTATTTTGTTTGTATTATGTTTTGCAGATGTGGATAAAATTAACATCTTCAATGGTTATGGAGACAAATATGAACAATATAACGAATATAAAAGTTCAAAGGTAACAAAATGATTGAAATCGTCATCCTAATAAAATGCTGAATTTCGATTTTTATGAATTGGATTGAGTTAATATATATATATATGAAATGGATTAACTCAAGTAATGATTGCAAGATATTTGACATTTTCCATCACTTTTTTCTGAAAATGTCGCAATGTATTTCATTTGAATTTCTTTATATCAATGAAATAGATTCACACATGTATTTGTGAAAATTTGAACATGAATATAAATTCAAACCTTGTTTTACATTAAAAAATAACATATATAATACTTTATTTGTATTTTTACATATGAACTAAAATGCTAAAACTTGAAAGTGACATTCTTTATCAATTTTTTCCAAAATTGTCATGGTTTATTTCATTTGGATTCTTTTGAATCAATTAAGGAAATGCATATATTTGCGTTTGTGAAAATTTGAACATGAATATGAATTCAAACTTTTATTTACATTAAAAAATAACATGATTAACATTTTATTTGTATTTTTTGCATACGAGTTAATTTGCTGAAAATTAAAAGTGACACGCTCTGTCACTTTTTATAAAAAAAAATTCTCACACTATTTTGTTTGTATTATGTTTTGCAGATGTGGATAAAATCAACATCTTCAATGGTTATGGAGACAAACATGAACAATATAATGAGTGACAAAATGAGTTATCCTAACAAAATGCATAAATAATATTTGTTAAAATGTAAATGTCACTTGTTCAAATTTTTGTTCAAAAAGTGACATCATATCACTTTTTAAAGAAGCTAAAAAAAGTGACAAATATTAAAAAATTAACGAAAACTCGATAAAGTGACAAAATCTCAAAAAGTGACAAGATTAATTTGGACGTAATTAATCCAGGAATTTATAGTTCTAATCAGTTTTATTATTTTAAGTTAATATTTTGGTAATTAGTCTATAATGTCACCACCTTTCACTGTTATTATGAAAAATGTTCTTACCTTTCATTTTTTTGACATTTTTACTCTTATTTCCATATTTCATTACGTAAAATGTCATTTTCATTCATTTTTTAAATTGAAAATTGTGAAATGACGAATAAACAATTTTCTTTAAATAAAAAAGAAAAAGAAAAAATAATTGCAACCAAAGTCCCAAATTTCTTAAAATGCGCAAATGAGACCTAAATAAATTATTAAAAGGGTAATTAGAACATATTATTCATTCATTTCACTATTATAGCGGAAAATGTCAATACCTTTCTTTTTTTAGCATTTTTATCTTTAATTACACATTTGATTATGCAAATCATCGATTCTATCCATTCTCATCGAAGTTCTGAATAAAAAGCTGTTAAATGTTGAATATACCCTCTTATTAAAAAATTATTTGTTAAAAGTTTTTAGTTTTTAATAATTTATTTGGGACTCGTTTCACTTTTTAATTTTTAATTTAATTGGGACTCGTTTGCACTTTTTTTATAAAATAATTTTATTTGAGACTCGTCTGCACTTTTTTTTAAAAAAAAAAATAATTTCTAATAATTTTTTTGGGGCTCTTTTGCACTTTTTTTTAAAAGAATTTAATTTCTAATTTTTTAAATAATTTATTTGGGACTCATTTGCACTTTTTAAAAAAATTGGGATTACAATTGAAATTAATTCTTTAAATCTTTATTTAAATATGAGGGTCTATTCATCATTTCACAGCTCTTTATTGAGAAATTGGATGAAAATAGATAGAAATGGTTGTTTGCGGAATCAAATGTGTAATTAAGGTTGAAAAATATCAAAAAAAGAAAGGTATGGACTTTTTTTTTTTGCAATAATAGTGAAATGTATGGATATTGTGTGTTAATTACCTTTTTAATAATTTATTTTGTACTCATTTTTACTATTTAAAAAAAAAAAACCATTGGGACTATAGTTACAATTAGTTTTTCCTTTTCCTTTTTGTTTTATTTAAAGATAATGGTATATTCGTCATTTCATAATTTTTAATTGAAAAAATGGATTAAAATGACCTTTTGAGCAATAATAGTGAAAATACTAAAAAATGAAAGTGAAAGACGTTTTCTACAATAGTAGTGAAATGTGAGGACGTTACGTGTTAATTATTCTTAATATTATATTATCTAAGAGTATCTCAAAGAGACTCTTTAAACAAGATATGTTTTCTATTTTAAAGAATCAACATTTAAAATCATGCTCCAATAAACTCTTTAAATTAACATTTTAATTTAGAGAATGTGTTTTGTGCAATAAAAAAGTTTTAATTTTCAATGTAAGAAATAAATAAAATAATCTAAAGAAAAATTAGTTAAAATAAAAGATAAAGAAAAATAATAAATATTTTTTGGGAATAGTAAAATTAAGTGTTAAATATAAAGAGCTTGTTGGAGTACTTCAAAATTTTAACTTTCTAAATTTGTAGATGCTCTCCNAAAAATTAGTTAAAATAAAAGATAAAGAAAAATAATAAATATTTTTTGGGAGTAGTAAAATTAAGTGTTAAAGATAAAGAGTTTGTTGGAGTACTTCAAAATGTTAACTCTCTAAATTTATAAATGTTCTCTAAATGATAGAATATATTTTTTAAAAATAGAAAATCTCTTGAAGATACTCCAAGAGTAGTGAACCTAATTTTCCTGGTAAAACGAGTGTGTAGAGGACTATCTAACATGGGCCGAAACATTATGAAGGGAAAACTAGGCCCTATAATTATTTTCTTTTGTTTAATGAAATATACGGTCATGTATTTTAATTATTCAATGAATGTAGCTTTATGGAGATTCGAATTAAATTGTACAAAAACTTTTAATTCTACAAATCATCTCAATTTCTTTTATTACTCAGGAGCTGTGTGAGATAAAAATCTCACGGATTACCACTAATTATGTTTGAAAATTACTTAACAATAATTCTTAGAATTAAAGTTTACAATGCTAACATTTTGCTCAATTCAATGTGGAATTTAAAACAATTTTTATTATTCTATAAATATTCTTAATCCAGGAATAGATAAATTTAAGGTACGTGATAATACTGTTAAAAAAACTCCAATTAACTAAAAACTCAAAAACTTTTTGTTAGATAACCAGCAAGAACAGATCAGAAGAGCAATGCTAAATGGACAAACTAATCTGTATGAATAAAACGAGAACTAAAAGATAGATTCAATACGAAAAACATATTGAAGGAACTTGAGAATGACATTTTATTGATTATCAAGCTCAAGTAAAAGTGTGAATACATTGATCTATTTATAGAGTAAAATATCTAACGAACTAACTACATAACAAACATAAGAAGGACCTAGAAGACGGTGAGCTTGAGAAGGGCATGTGCTAGACGTGATCTGGTATTGGAATATTCCAACACTCCACCCTCAAGATGGAACATCTTGAATTGTAGAGAGAAAAACAGAGGTACAGGAGAAGGATCTAGAAGAGAAGCATGTGTTCGTCTAGCAGAGAAGCATTCCAGAGATAGAAAGAAGCATATCAGAATTCGATGTATTCTGATCGAGAAAAAAAAACAACATAATTCTACCGGAATGAGAGAGCATCCATGGCTCTGAAACTGGGCATTTGCTGAAGATAAACATCAACTTTGACGAGTAAAAGAAGAACTGGAAATGCTAAACAAACTCAAGAAATGACTGCAAATAAAACCTCATTTCTGGATTACAAAACTAATCTCAGCTTCAATGAACTTGAACGTATTGCTGAGGCCATCAATTACTGATAGAATTCAAAAGAAGAAAGTGATAGAGTTGCAGACGAAAGGGGCATTTTTTGCTCTGATACCATGTTAAATTCCTTAATCTGGAATTTAGGAAGCAACAACACCATGAAGCAACCAGCAGAAAACGAATTGAAACTAGCAAGAACAGATCAGAACAGCGAAGCTAAATGGACAAACTAATCTGTATGAATAAAATGAGAACTAAAAGATAGATT
>CAIGRR010074236.1:0-26321 GCA_903798365.1 Fraxinus sp. 1973-6204 | reverse complement strand
AGCCGTTCTATTCCGTAGGCTGACGCTCTGGCGCCCTTTATTGCGGACGTCCCATCATTAACTTCTATAAATATCTTCTGACTCATTGGGGGACTGAATCCACCTCCCCCTGGAAGGAGGTCGGCTTCGCTTCGGGGTTTGGGATGTCTGAACTTTTGGCCTTTTTGTTGGGGTTGTTGATTAGCCAAGGAGCTTCGGCATTCCTAGGTTTGTCAGACCTCGTACCCTGCGTTTCCCTACCGAGTTGCTCCGACCCTCCCTGGTTTAGGGGACCTCACTTGCACGTTGAAGGACCTCGGATGGTTTCCAGCTCTACATGTGGGGGCCTCGGACACATGTCTCGTTTTGACCTTGACTTTTCCCTTTGACATCCATCTAAGAGCTCGTGGCAGTGACACGTGGGGATCTGACGTGGGACCTCGGTTTCCTGAGGGATAACAACTCCCTTAGCTATAGATCAAAGTCATGAAACTAAGTACTTGTGCAATCATATATTACAAATTTCACACCTTGTGCAATCATATATTACAAATTTCACACCTTGTTGCTGCATTAATTATCATATTCAACAACTATATATGATAATTAAGTTGGGGAAAGTCACGTACACAATGTAACACATGGTCGTGAAATTTAATTTGATTTAAATAAGTTGTGTTAGAATGGTGATACCACTTGGTAACCAAGATCATGTAATTTTATCTACATATCAAAAAGTAAGAAAAGTTTTTGTGGCTAAATATAGTTGTTCATCAATTCAATTAATATTTATTTATCTTATAAAATTTCAAGATCTATTTAACACATTAACTACTAGTCTATTGATTACACGAGGAATGCAGAGTACTTGTGAATATAATTAGTAGGGGCAATTGATGAATTTATGTTGGCTGGAACTGAGATTAAGTAGGCAAAGTAACAAGAATCTAACAATAAATCGACGGGCAACAACAATCAAATAATAAGGCGATGAGGAAATAATATAAGACAACAAGGAGACAAAAATCCCAAGTTTTCAATATAAAAAAATTCTAATTATATAGGCCATGACAGGAAGTAATGATAAAAATTAAAATAAACACGGATCCGATCTCTATAGGCCACGTGGCATAATTAATAGTTAGTATGGACTTCTTCTCCGAAGACCAAGCCACAATCGCTGTACCTAGGAGAAGTGGAACACGTGGCTTAATTAGTAGTTAGTATGGACTTCTTGTCTGAAGATCAAGCCACAGTCACTGCACTAGGTGAAGTGGATAGGGTTAGGAGGATGGAGCACCCTTTGCCATGAGAAATAGTCAGCTTCACTGGCTTGGATTGGAAGGAAGAGCTCCACTTTTGACGAAACTCTTTGTGAATTCGGACCCTCAGGAAAGGCATAACGTTCTGACAATCCTTCTGAGAGAGGCTTAGAACAAACTTAAAGTACTTTGTAGGACATCGCCATTTGTACTATCGATGATTGCTGCCTGCACCCACAAACGATGTCTTCGACCTTTACAGTATGATGTCTCATCAAGTCAAGCATGCATCTTGGGGAATATCCAGATTTGCCAGTTTGGATGAAGGGCTTTGCTTAGAGAGCTTTTTAAGGCCAGTGTTGAGTCTCGAACCTATGACCTGCCTATTAAATGTGCTTCCAACAATTATGTGATAAAATCGTGTTTTTGGAAATGACACTTTTACTAATTGGAGACAAAGGTTGGATTGTTGACACTTGGCACCTCTCTCGTCATTGGATGTGATTCTAGAGTCTTCGACTCTTTATCTTCTCTGAGACGCCTTTTTGAGATCATACCCTTGGGTTCTCTCACGTCTGTTAGAGAGAATAACATCATTCTGTTTAGGGTTTACATTCTTGAGTGATTGAATCGTGTAAATTGTATATTCTCCTAGATCTACTTCTGATTGTTGTGAAGTGAGTACTTTGAGTGAGTTTGGGTTCTGAATCTTGTGTGATTCGAGCAGTGAGTGAGGGGTTAGGCAGAACTTTGTGATCTGGCCTATTTTATGCCTTAAGGGTGTTCGATCTAAAGGCTTGTGTAAAGATAAGTCTCTGTGGCCTTCTTCTTGTATTCTTGAACAGATACTGTAATTGTTGGCTGCCATATTTTGGCTATTTAGTGCAACCGAGCAATATCCAACTATTTGGATGCTCAACGGGGATGTAGGCGTTAGATCCGGTCGTCGAACCTCCGGGGCTTAGGCCGAAAGAAATCTTGTGTTCATTCTTTAATTTCTGCACTTTAATTTATGTCTTGAGATTAAATCTTTAAGATCTTATTTTAATACCGTGTGTATTGGGCCTTTTCAGCCAATTTAGATTAGCGTAGGCAAGTACATTCTGAATTGCCTTGTGTCTTCATCACTGAGCTCATTTTATTTAAACTCTTATCGCTTGCATTATCAATATTTCGTTAAATATATGCAATAGACATACCAGGTACATAAGTCATCATTCTTTTACATATATTGACGCCACACCTTGGCTCAATTCACAGTTTCAGTTCGTAAGTTCCAAATTTGTTTGCGCACTTCTAAATGTGCGAATATTTAACTCATGGAGGGAGGGGCCTTAACAAGGAGCGGTGAAAACAATAAATCTTAAGCCAAAGGAATATTTTACAAACAAAGATAATAATCTTTAGAAACTTGATATCGAAATCTCCAGAAATCTAATATAACAATCACAACCATCCATTTCTACGATAATGGGGAAAAAAACCTAAAACCCACAAAATGAACAAAGTTTGCAACCAAAAACTATAGCACATCAGTGGAGAAAAAAAGAAGAAAGCTCACACCCCCTTCTTTCACAATTTTTTTGTCTCCATGTGCAAAAGTGGCACTTTTCTCCAAAAGTACAGGATCCTTTTGTAAGCTTCTCTCTAAGTTTCATTTTATAGTTGTTAGCAGGTGCAATGGCTGAAATTAAAGGTTTCTTAGTATGCATAGCTGAGGCGGAACTGATATTCACTATAAGTACACGTACCATTTGACAGGCCTGTTGGATCTGATAAATTGTAAACTCAAGTTTAATGTTTTTCGTGATAGGATCCGACTTGTTATCTCTTATGGAGAGCTTGATTCCTGTCAAGCGGCGGTGGATTGTTTTCGAGTTCACTCCACTTTTTCCAATGATGGCACCGGACAGAGAAGCATCAATACTGGTCTTAGCAGTTACCCAGACTCCAAAGCTGGCAGCAGCTCCAGAGTTCAGCATAGTCTGATCCATGTGACCACCATATCTTCCATGCATTTTTCTCATAGCAAGAGTATCCTCGTGCGGAGCTGCTATTGGCTTGCCAAGCTCCCACTCACCATGGGCAAAATGGCATGGGGAGACAAGCTGTCTTTAATGCAATCATTAGTGCTTCCATTATCTTGTATCAATGCTACCTCCCATTTTCTCCGAATTGCTTTTTATCAATCCTTATTGAGATTGTGTAACATTTAAACTTATTTGTGAGTTTGGAGCGGTGACTTTGACACTTTTGTAACTAATGAGAAATAATGGGAAAAGAAAAGAAAGGGAGAGAAAAATAAAAAAATAAAACCCACATGCTCTCCCCACACCCTCCACCAACCTTCTTTCTCTAGTTTTTAATGGTCAAAAGGACGAAAATGTCAAATGAAGATCCACACAACTTGATTACAAATGCTCTCCTTGAAAAAATCTCGTCCTAGGTACATATTTGAGAGGTTTAGAGCCCAACTGGCAAAAGAAAACAAATGGGGACCGAGATGCTAGGAGACTCATAGGTTGGAAATCTCAACTGAAAAACTTCCTTTCTTTATTTATCGAGAAAGAGGTGGCAAGGGCTCATGTCACTTGCAGCCAATCTGGGTCCAACATGTACTGCTACAGGCCAGCCATGCCATGTGCAAATGGATCAGTTAGACCTGTTATTAATGTTTCTCTACATTGTTACCTTTTTTTATTATTATTGAAAATCCAATTTTTGTAACATAAAAATTAAAAAATACTGGTTCCGCAGGACATTTGACGAGCCAAGTAATGTCCATGTTTTGACAAGCGAGCCAACCCTGCTCTCCCTATTGCCATCTCTAAAAAAGAGAGAAAATAATTATACAACATTATTACATGTATCACCTTTACCTCCAATAGCATTGTCTATATATTGACAGCTATAACTATTAAGCATAACAATCTAATTCCTCTCTTGTTCGAGAGAAAAAAAAAATATTGAAAATCAATCTCAAATCCTTATGGCATAGAAGGTGAAAGCAGTACGAAGGTTCGTTGAAGTATATAATTTGATCATATGTGTGTACACAAGTAAATTTGTTGATTTGACACACCCTCTATATGTGTATGTTGTGATTTGTTTCAGTCCAATGACATATAATTCTTCATGTATATTTATATAAGTTCATGTATGTTTGTGCCCCAAAAGCAATGTTATTTTGGTACCTCCCCTTTATCCCGTCAAAAAAAAAAAATGTAATGCAACCATATTTCTTTAAAAGTTGTACCCCCCAGATGGTAAAAAGTGATGTGACTTACTTTAGTCAACTTAATAAGATTTTGTTTAATAAAATGAGGTTTTTACGGTATTTGATTATGTTAGCTTTTAAGTGTTGGCGATTCTGTGGATAAAATGACTAATTTGTAACATATTGTAAAAGTCAAGGACCTATGGTGCAATTTATATAAATTAGGTTATGAGATCTAGGGTTCGAGCATGAAAATAGATGAAATATGAAGCTGCATTTTCGCTAGCCTATCGCCTGGATACTTCTCGAGCGACAAAAACAGAATGTCTGTTACTCGCCTGTCGCTGAGCTCTTGCTCAAGCGACGGTGCATCACTCACGTGACAGGTCAATCCAAAAAATCCTAAGTTTCTGTTTTGAAGTATTTTTTTTCCGGCCCATTCAACCTAATTACCCTAACTTATAAATACCCAAGCCTATGAGCGAATTGTTGTGTGGTTGATTTTTATTCTTTTGCCTCATATCATTATTTAGAGATCCAAGAATATGTTCCTCCTTCGTGATTCATCCTTTTTATTCTTGAGATCATTCAACCACACTTTGAAAAAATATCATATTGAAGAATTCAAAACACCTACTTCCTAAACATTCTTAGGAATGTACTTTCTCAGTTAGACTTCAAAAGTTTCTCGAGGTTGAGAGAGGTTGATAAGAGTTTTAGGGTATTGTCGTTAATTGGTTTTGGTGGTATTGGTTGTGCTTATGTTGTTCTTGAAAATAATCTTTTGAATGGTAAAGTTAATGTATTTTGCTATCTTTCGGGGAATCACATTGTAATAATGAACAAGTTGATTATGCTAATTTATGTGTTTTGCTATCTTTTGCAGCCTCTGTTTCAATATACTTCACGTCGTCTAAGACAACCTCGGCAATATGGTTTCTGACTTTTATAAAATCTTTTGGAAATTGCTCTAACATCGAAGCTGAAACAAGAGATCCATTACGAGGATTAAAGACATGTCTACAAATAGGAATTTCAAACATCTGGATTGAACTTGACGCCAGTGCATTGGTTGATCTCGTCCAATCGTATGGGTCCATGGTTCGTTCAGTACCAAGTCCAAGAAATCAAGACATGCTCAAATGGTGAGTTAGACGCTAAATTACAATTTCAGAGAAATTAATTAAGCTTCAGGTGGCTAGCAAATAAAAGGATGGATGCAGATTGTCAACATCTGGTCACGGCAGATCCTTCCGAAGTGCAAATTGTTCTAAGAGGCATTTTATAGCTTGATAATAATAGGTACCCTATGTTAGATTTAAATAGTTTGTGTAAAATAAAAGGTACGTTCATCTTTTATGCTTTCACATTATCTTTTCACCATTGACGTAACTCTAGATTAAGGTTACCACGTCCCCTCCCGCTTGTACCTACATTTCATTTAATAAAACAGGGTTAAAGAATCCAAATCCCCATGGAGTCTAGCTTAAAAACTTGACCTAGGCCTTAGTAATGTTTAATCTGAAAAATAAGAAAAGAAAATAATAGGAAAAGTATAGAGACAAGGCAAACTATAGTATCTGGGCTTCTGCACAAACCTTCTGCCCCTACCCTTTTTTAATGATCAAATGCAAGGAAATATCAATTGAAGATTCAAATGTAACGTATTTAAAAGTGTTAGAATCCACGTGAAAAAATGTAAATGGACGATGACCAATAATAATTTTCTTTTTTAACATTATTATGTGGCTTGCCTTACATCAAATAAAACACCGACAATATATTGCCAAACAAGACTATTTAGGACAGAGATATAATTTCTCACTAGAGATACAAAAACAAATTGAAGCCCAACCTCGAATCCTTTCGCAATGGGAGGTGAATTGAAGGTGAAAAGTTTCTTTGACATATAATTTTTTTTGGAATTGACATAATCACCCTATGTGTGTGTGGTAATTTGTTTCAACTCAAAACCATTTAATTCTTCTTGTATATTTATGTTAGTTCCTAACTAACATGGCATTGCTTTAACGATTGAATAATGCTATTTAGAACTGGTGATGCGAACACCAATTTAGGTATCCGTGTGCATGTCATTAAATGATAAATTCAATTAAATGTAAATGTATATGCCCATTTAATGGACTCTACCTTATGTGTTTGTGTTAAACACACCTGAGGTTAGATGGCATTACTCTTAAGGATTAGGTTATAGTTTAAGGTTACATTAAATATTTTTCAGGGATAATGTCAAAATTAGTGAGCCAACTATTCACAAGCATGAACGAACTGAAAAATTATAGTTGTTAGCTAAACCAATAAATCCAACCAATTTCGCTACGTGGGAGGCTTACAATGGTAAAGTACTTATGAAATTACCACTGAGATCGACTACTTATTCTCGAGTATAGTGTCATTGGAACCCCATTTCTCATTCTTCAATACTCAGATCTTCATATTGAATAGCATCAAATAGGTATTGTTCTACTCATATTTTACATACTTATTGATCAATTCATATCGAATATTTTCTCTTTGATCTCTTTGCATAGATTCAAATTCATACAAATTTCATGTGTTTGTTAGTGTATATGCATGTTTTATATATCTATATATGTTGATGAGTCTATTGAATGTTATTTAGCTATTGGATTAGTTTAGGAAAGATAAGGTATGAGTACAACATTAAGTAGATCTTGGTTGATTTCGTATATAGGTGATATCTTTTTATTGTTCTCATAACATATATTCACTTACTGCCTTCCATTTCTTTCTTATGAGAATAGAAATGTACATACACGCGTCGTTCTTGATCAGATCGCGTTTCTATTTGATAAAATCCCACAACTTTTTCGTATTTGGAATTATCGAGCTTTTTGTCCTTATATGCATGTTTCTCACTTCCACCAATAGTTTTATTAAAAAAATCACAAATAGATTTTCACATTTGGATATGTAAATTACTTTTTTGATAATGTGTATTTTGCCCCAAAAAAGGGCAAAAGGACCTTATGGCCGACCCCTTCCTCACCTATTGGGTGGGATGGCTTGCACCCCATTTTGTGTGTGATTCTCTTTCGTTTTTTTACTTTTATTTTTCGACTTTTTCTCAAGAAATGACCCTTTATGATTTTCAGAAAGTTTTAATTAATGAGTTCAACTGACTCCATGATTTAATTTATGAGCTGAAATGGGGTAGCATTCAAATGAATGATGAGTTTTAATGGTGGTTATTATGTTTAAAATTTCATTAAATGAATAGTTACTCTCACATATCTTTGTCTTCTTTTGTGTAAGCTAAAAGAAGACATTTCATCTTCAACGGATATATAAGAGACTTACAGTGGCATGATGTCTAATGAAGATGGACACAAGCTTGATCTTACTCTGAGGTTAGGATTTTATGACAAAGTGGAAGACGAGAAAGAAAAGGTGGAAGACAACACAACAATCCTGGAATCGAATAATCAGGTACTCTAATGTACGTTAATTAGTTGTGCTGGTGGTGGATCTCTCATTTTTGAAGCAAACGTTAATTTAAATTTTAGAATCTCAAAGCTCACTTGAGGTAACTTGAGTTTCCAATGAACACAGTAAAGCCTAGCTCAAATGAGGGAGGCAAAAACCCTAGATCTATAGTAGGTTTAGGATTTGATTATATTCATTTCTCGTTATACATATTTGATTATTACTAAGTCATTCAATTGTTGTTTTCTGTTTATTTTCATAAAATTTGTTGCACACAGGGACGGATGTAGGGGAGACTGAGTTGGGCCGTAGCCTGGTCCAATCCTCGGCCCACTTCAATTTTTTGGTGTAAAAAAATTATTTAATGTAAAAAAAAAAATCATGTGTAATTTTATTATTTTTTTTTTTACATATTAACCCGACTTGTAGTCGGGTCCTAGATCCGTTCCGTTCCAGGTTGCACATGAATATCATTGAATGAAATGTACAAGGTCCTTATTTCCTATTCAGTTGTCATGAACATAAATCTGAACATCATTATATATTAATCAACAATTCCTTTATGCTACATTTAGTACACAGGTTAAGTAGGATACTGAACAATTTATTAAAATATCATTGCCTATACTTTCACATCTTATATACGATTATGTATCAAATGGCACTTTATACTTTGAACCGAACATGCATTTAGTGTTTATTATCTTCACAAATATTTTGATATGTATTTTACCATTAAAAAATAAGATTTTAGGGCATTTTGTTTTATAGTATTTACCTTGTGATTTTTATTTTTATTTCTTATTGTAAATTTGATAACAATATGTCTTGCAATGGGGTCTCTTATTGTTTCATTTTTTTCACAACTAATTACAATTGAAAAATGATATATTAATCATTATTGAAGGATCATTTGTCAATGCAGCTCGGACAGGCAAATTCAAATGTCTTTGTGCAAGAGAGCATTGCTACTATGCGACGATCAAATGTAGATCGTATTTGCAAAGTATGTGGAGTCAATCAGACCCCACTCTGGAGGAAAGGTCCTGGCGGTCCACAAGTAAACCACTTGCCTTAGAATTTTCTTTGCCTTCCAATATTTTGTCACTGTTATTGTTTTTATTTACTGTGATTAATATTTTCGTGAAAGAAGTATGTATCGACTATAAAATAATCATTTTTCTAGCTCACCGATGTGTATTTATTTTGATCTTATTCACTCAAATGCCTAGCAGTAGATATTTATGCTATAAATGCATGGGTAACGCTATTTTGGTGATCATCAACTTGTTAGGTTAGCAATAAATGATAGCTAGGTCAAATAAAATGGGTCCACGTCTCTACATTTCTATGGATAAGTCAAAGTTAAACGTGCATTGCACGTTATTTTGAAATATTTTACAAGTGCTACATTTCATTTACTTTTTTGATCTAAATATGAGAGAAATGCCTGCCTTTAAAAATAAATGTTAATTATTATATATGCACGTAAAATAGTGAAATGCATACTTGAATGTGAGTATTAGAATTACAATTAAATATATAAATGAAGTTGATTGACAAATACGATATATAAATTAACGTGAATGTTAATTATTTTAAAATTAATACAATAAATGTTAAATTATTTATTCTAAATGAATAATATTTAATTTTCAATTAAGTGAAAAATGTATGCTAATTAGAATACATGAATGTGAATAACGAGTTTTATTTTTGAATGTGAAATTCTAATTAATATTAATTAAATGAATGAGAATGTTAATTAATTGAGAATTAATAACACGAAATGTGAAATTCTAATTAATACCAATTAAATGAACGTGAATGCTAATTAATTAATAATTAATTACAATAAATACATGCATGAATAAGAATGTTGTAGTATTTATTATATTTTATAAATTAAATAGTTATTGAAAAACAAAAAATCAAGTATTATTCAAACAATTAAATTGTAGTAGAGCTATAATCGTCCAAAAAATGATTCTCACTTGATGTGATATTTAATTGAAATAATTGAATTGTAATAGGGCTATAATCGTCCAAAAAATGATTCTTACTTGATGTGATATTTAATAAATTATAGATTATTAACAGGTTTAGTTAGCAATAAATGTTAAGTCAAATGGATCATCATCATATTTAGGTTATGTTTGTTTCGGATTAAAATTAGATTTTAATCTAAGTCAAAGTCAAACAATTAATATTAATCACATCTTTTATGGATCCCACTGTTTTTCAACCACACATTTCGAAAATTTCTATCACAATTTACTAAAAATATAATTTTAATCTCCACGAAACATCCACTTAGTTAGTAATAAATGATAATTAAGTCAAATAAAATGGGGGGTATATCTCTACATTGTTATGGACCCATTACTTAATGCCACTGCGGTGATCCGTGATCATCAATAAATGGCATTATTATCTCATATACACATATATTTGAATACTTTGTTTTTACAATAATGTTCTAGCTTGACTGACGACAAATTATTTGTTGTTTAGATCGTGTTATAGTTTTTGCATTAGTGTCATTTTTAAATTTATTAATTATTTTACTTTGGTGTATACTTTTCTTTTTTCAGACTCTCTGCAATGCTTGTGGGCTTCGTTATGCTCGGATTCTGAAAAAAAATGGTTAGGTCTCCTTTGAATAAAGTAAATGTGATGTTCCCAGACTTTCAAGTTTAGAATGATCTTATTATCTAGTCAATGAACAACATCAAGGTTTCATTTATAATTTATTTATGTTTAAGGACCAAACATTATGTAAAATTAAGTGTTGCCCATTAGACTTGTTTAAATTTCGACATGCGACACAAAAAATATTCTACAAAACTTTCTAATGTGGGAGTTCTTAGTCCCTTGCCTATACTTAGACTGGTAATTGGAATCAATCCACTACCTCATATATTGATTGGAAATAATTATAACCATAGCGAACATATAAGCCTTATCTCTAAAAATGACAAAAATACAAATAAGAAATAGCATAAAATAAACATGGGGTTCTAACTTCAATACATTGTTCAGGTTAATACAAAAAATGAGCCATTGTCTTTTAACTCAAATAAACAGAGTTTGTTGCTAATCCATCCTAAGTAACTCTCTTAGCTTTCTCCTCTGGGCTACTGAGGTGAGTATTCGATCGTAAACTTCAGGGCTCCGTGGGATTAGTCGAGGTACGCGCAAGCTGGTCCAGACATCCGCGGTTATCAAAAAAAAAAAAAAAGTAACTCTCTTAGCTTTAGATCAAGTCATGAAATTAAGTGCATGTGCAATCATATATTACAAATTTCACACCTTGTTGCTGCATTAATTATCATATTTAACCACTATGATAATTAAGTTTGGGGAAAGTCACATACACAATGTATCACATGGTCGTGAAATTAATTTGATTTAAACAAGGAGGTTATGTTAGAATGGTGATACCACTTGGTAACCAAGATCATATAATTTTTTCAACATATTAAGAAGTAAGAAGTTTATTTCTGGCTAATTTAGTTGTTCATCAATTCAATTAATAATTATTCTATTGATTACATGAGGAATGCGGAGTACTTAGGCGAGAGATGAATATAATTAGCATGGACAAATCCATTAATTTATAATACAGAGGTTGAGATTAAGTAGGCAAAGTAACAAGAATCTAACGGTAAATCGACGGTCACTGTCACTGGGAGAAGTCGAAGGAGTTAGGAGGATGGAGCGCCCTTTGCCCTAGGAAATAGATGGCTTCGCTGGCTTGGATTGGAAGGAACAGCTTCACTTTTGACAAAACTCTTTGTGAGTACGTTCTGACCCTCACAAAAGGAATAACGGTCTGGGCACTCTTTCTGAGAGAGGCTTAGAACAAACTTCAAGTACTTCGTAGGACGTCGCCGTTTGCTCTATCGATGACATGCACCCACAAACGATGTCTTCGACCTTTTAGTGCTACGATGTCTCATCAAGTCAAGCATGCATCTTGGGGAATATCCAGATTTGCCAGTTTGAATGAAGGGCTTTGCTTTCAGAGCTTTATGAGGCCAGTTTAGATGAGCGTAGGCAAGTACATTCTGAATTGCCTTGTGTCTTCTTCACTGAGCTCATTTTATTTAAACTCTTATCGCTTGCATGATCAAAATTTCTTTAAATATACGCAATAGACATACCAAGTAATTAAGTCGTTATTCTTTTAAATATATCGATGCCACCCCTTCACTCAATTCACAGTTTCAGTTCGTAAGTTCCAACTTTGTTTACGCACTTCTAAAATGGTGCGAATATTTAACTCATGGAGGGAGGGGACCTTCACAAGGAGTGGCCAAAAAAAAAAAATTCTTAGGCCAAAGGAATATTTTACAGACAAAAATAATTATCTTTAGAAACTTGATATCAAAATCTTCAGAAATCTAAAATAACAATCACAACCATCCATTTCTCTGATAATGGGAAAAAAAAAAAAAAAAACCCCAAAAAAAAAAAAATCATCATGTGGGCCGGTTCAAAAAAAAAGTGGGCCGTGCACGGGCTTCATAGTGTGCGGGCCGGGCCGGGCCGGCCCCGGCCCACCCATTTTGACATGACTACAAGGAGTGGCGAAAAAAAAAATCTTAGGCCAAAGGAATATTTTACAGACAAAAATAATTATCTTTAGAAACTTGATATCAAAATCTTCAGAAATCTAAAATAACAATCACAACCATCCATTTCTCTGATAATGGGGGGAAAAAAAAAAAACCCCATCATGAACAAAATTTGCAACTAAAAACGATAGCACATTAGTGGAGAAAAAAAGAAGGAAGATCACACCACCTTCTTTCGGAAAAAAATTTCTCCATGTGCAAAGTGGTTTTTTTCTCCAAAAGTAACGGATCCTTTCTTGAGCTTCTCAAAGTTTCATTTTATAGTTGTTAGCAGGTGCAATGGCTGAAATAAAAGGTTTCTTAGTATGTATAGCTGAGGCCGAACTGATATTCCCTAAGTACACGTACCATTTGACAGGCCTGTTTGATCTGATCAATTGTGCCCCCATCAAGTTCAATGTTTTTCATGATAGGTTCGACTCGTGGTCTCTAATGAAAAGCCTGATTCCTGTCAAGCGGCAAATTGTTTTCGAGTTCACTCCACCTTTTCCAATGATGGCACCGGACAGAGAAGGATCAATACTGGTCTTAACAGTTGCCCAGATTCCAAAGCTGGCAGCAGCTCCAGAGTTCAGCATCGTCTGATCCATGCAACCACCGTATGTTCTACGCATTTTTCTCATATCATAAGTATCCTTGTGCTCCTGCTGTTGGCTTGCCAAGCTCCCTTTATACACTTATCTCAGTAATTAAATTCGAGCAATTATTGTTATTTTGGATGAATTAAGGCTTAATGTTATATATATTTCGTATGTTAGGTGCAGCCAGATGAAAAACGATGAACTTGGACAAAATGAGTAAAAATCTGGCTAAAGTGGACTAAAAGTAATGAAGAATGAACGCTAGGGACCACAGTGCAACAAATAGAAAAGTATATGGCGCAGTGCACAGGCCAATTATCTCTTGAGCAGTGCGCGCACGGTGGAACATATGGTGCGCACAGGCCATTTATAGGCCTGAACGGCCCAGCTTCCTCTTTTAATCCAAACTCTTATGGAAATCAAATTCAACCTACAAGGGAGGCTCACAATAGGTTTAGAACACTTTTTCATTAATATACATGCAATAGATATTATGAATAATGTTTATCACGTGTACAATCTTTGAGATAATCGTGAAATTGAATGTGTTATATTCATTCGAATTCAGACTAGGAATAGATTTTTGTCGTGACTAGAATATATTTAATTTGTATTGAAAAAGATAACTAATTACAATTGATTTATCGATTGTCTAGAATACATGAATGAAACTAGTTCAATACAATCATTCCATATACATACAAAATCAAATTTTACAAGTTTTCGCTGATTAATTTACAATAATTATAAAATCACATTTATTTTGCTTTCACACTTNCAAATTTTACAAGTTTTCGCTGATTAATTTACAATAATTATAAATTCACATTTATTTTGCTTTCACACTTTAAATCTAATTTAAAACTAACACACTTTGATTGAATATTATTCCCTTGGAACGATACACTTTAATCATCACGTATTACTTGGCAACGATTTCGTATGCTTGTAGGTTTCGCATGAACAATTTTTTTAGCGACGCTGCCAAGGATATAAATTTATTTATTTGTTTATTAGTTAGTTTTAGATTTGAAATTTTTACTTGTTTTAGGCTATTTATTGAACGAGCTACGTCTCTTGTTTTGCTCTTTTTAGGAAAGCATGGTTTATACAAAAATCCTATGAGATCGAGCTTCTTCTGATAGATCCTAAAATTATAAGAACTTTCAGACAACGAAGAAGTGTACACAGGAAAGAAAGGGAAAAGGAAAAAAAAATCTGAATCAGGTTCAGAATCCAATACCGCTACCTCAGCCAATTCAGCATAGGGCGATAGCAAATAATGGAGAAACTTTAGTGAGGGGTTATGTAAATCCATTCTTGCTCTTGTGCAACCACCTATCATATATCCGTCATTTGGACAGGCTAACTTCCACGTCAGATCTGACGTCATCAACTTATTTCAGAATAATCACAACATCAAGTTCTCTGGGAGATCAACTGAAAAACCTCATGAACATATTCAAGCCTTCTTGATGATCTATGATATGATTAGTCATGAAGACATGTCTGTTGATACTTTTCAACTACGTATATTCCCTCATACTTTAAAGAAAAGCGCAAGAGAATGGCTAAATTCACTAATTTCAGGGAGCATAGTTTCATGAAATGACATGGTGCAGAAATTTACTTTAAAAATTTTCACACCTTCTCGAGTCCACCAAATAAAAAATGAAGTCCATACTTTCAAGCAAATAGACCTCGAAAGCTATCCAAAAGCTTGAAAAAGATTCAAAAATTGCTTTAGAAAGTGCCCAATCGAAAAATTCCTAAAGACTTTGAGATCTACATATTCTATTCGTGTTCGAGACCTGAATTTCGTAACATAGCTGATACTTCAGCAAGAGCGTCAATATTGGATATTTCATTGGACAATGCATTGGGCCTATTTGAGAGAATTGCAGAGAATCAAATCGTGTGGCCAATAGACAGGGAAGTGTCAAGAAAAATAGTAGGAATACACTGTGTTGACACAGCTACATCATTAGCAACCCAAATGGAAGCAATGATAAGGAAGTTAGACAGTCTTACTCTGAATGTGAACATGGTACCCCAACCAAAACCAGTTTGCAAAAACTATGGAGCAGATCATACTACAAAAATGTCATTTAGCCTCCATGTATGTAATCCAGCCTGAAGAGGTTAGTTATGCGCAAAATTTTCAAAGACAACATAACAGCCCCCACTCCAACACATATAATCTAGGATAGAGAAATCATCCAGATTTCACGTTGGCTAACCATCAAAGTCAAGGACAAGGGGAAAATTTTCAAGCAAGACCGGCGGGTTTCCAATAACAACAGCAACAACAACAACAAAATAGAAAGCCATCGATTGAGGAATTATTAACTCGGTTCATTAATAAAAGTGAGATTAATTTCGAAAACCAACAGGCTATTATTCAGAACCAACATGCTGCAATTAAAAATTTGGAAACACGAATAGGCTTGATAGCAGCTTCATTAGCGGGGAGAACTCAATGGACCTTACCAAGCAACACAAAAACAAATCCTAAAGAATAGGTACAGGCCATCACTACTCGAAATGGGGTTCAATTACCAAAAATAACGATTAAAAGACTAGTCGCTACTACAGAAAAGGTACCTACCAAGGGCAAGGAACACGTGGATTAGTCTGATATAACAATAGAGGAGACTCAAAAAGCTACAGTAAACAATCTATAGGTTAAGGTAACCATTCCTATCAAAGCATACGTACCTCCAGTCCCATTCCTGTAAAGATTGCAAAAACACAAGCTTGATAAACAGTTCGTGAAGTTTTTGGATGTGTTCAAAAAGTTGCACATCAACATACCGTTTGCAAAAGCCTTAGGTCAGATGTCCAGCTATGCTAAGTTTATGAATGACATATTATTATCAAACAAAAAGAATCTAGAGGATAATGAAACGATAATGTTGAATGAAGAATGCAGCGCAATACTTCAAAACAAGTTACCACCAATTAAAAGATCCTGTGAGTTTTACTACGAACTGACTAGGGATAAATGGATAATGATCTCGCTAGAAGTAATTATGCTTACTACGGACTGACTGACTAGGGACAATATTGTGCCAGTACCAATGGATCAAGACATGTTAGTCATTGCACGGATGTTGTATGGGAAAGACGACGTATGGATTTCAAAATTGGTGTGCTCGAACGCCACTATTTTGCAGGGACATGATAATCCTTATTATGTTATCAGAGCCCAAGCTTAAACGATCTACAGGTTGAATGAATATGAAATTAATATACAAAATATAAGGGATTGGATCACTCTTATTAACAAAATTGACCTTATAATATGCAAATCTTAGTAAAGTAAGTAATTTACCAGTATAATGAGCGCCCCTAATTAAAGGAATAATTATTTAAATATATATGCTTTCGATTTTTTTTAATATAAATCAAAATATTAAAAAAATATATGATGTATTGGAAAGATAAATTTAATAATTTTTTTGAAACTCATTAAATAGATTAATAATATTAAGGAATGGGAATTATTCAAAAATGCTAACGAAATACATCTAAAAGTCTAACTTGGTAGAAATCATTTAAGTAAATAATTTTGTGAAAATAAAAATTAGTATTAATTGTTATAGATATAAAATATTGAATTGCTAAGTGGTAAATATCAGGAAAAAAAATAATGGATAAACTCTAGTAACTAGTAATTTAGTTGTACATAATCTAATTAATAAAGAATTTATTGATAAACTTCATAAAACATTCTATATAATGCTGTTAAAATAATATTTAGGATTGAATATCAAAAGCCACAAAAATAGGAATTAGAAAGATAAAAATCTTAATTAACTAATTAGAATTTATATATTCTAAAGAATTTAATGATGTTATATTATTTATAAAAATAATTTTCAAACAATATACATCTTAAACACAATGTAATTCTTAGAGTCATTCATTAAATTTATGTTTTTTGCTCACTGGTCACTGTTAACTAATGAACCTTCAAAATTGAATAGCCCGTTATTAATTATGAATATAATGATTAAATTTGAAATTTGAGTTGAAATAATATTTTATTATTTAATGCATAATGTCCATTTATGCAGATTAACTGTCAAAAATCGTATGGACCTTATAGTTCTTTCAAAATCAATCTACATTGGCCAAGAACTCATCTAAATGCAGCAATGTCTCGATTGTACATTGTTCAACATAATTTTTATTATTGCACATTGTTTGCATTGTAATCATGAATGTATCACTTAGATTAAACTTGCTTCGTAATTTTCATTGAGCTACCTTTATGTCATGAGTTTCCTTTCCTTATATAGGAAACTTAAGATTTAGAATTAGGATGGTAAAATATTCTGTCCTATCATGTCCCGTTGAAGATTCGGGACAAAGACAAGTAACATGGTCCCTGTGGCAAACTCGTGTGGAATCTATTTTTTTTTTATGTTTATAAATCATTTGTTAATATTAAAATAAATAAATGAAGATATTTTTTTTTTTTTTTTACGTAGGAACCCGCAGCAGCTAACCGTGAGTGCGCACTGAGTAAACATCACTACTTGTACAGTAGCCCACAAACCACACAGGAGAGATAGCCTGGTGCGAAGGACTCGACCGAGAAAGTGTTGGCAGGGGATTCGAACTCGTGACCTTCGATCCTCGCGTTCACCTGCTCCCCCAACTCGGCTACCCCCGAATGGGTAATGAAGATATTTAATCTTATCTCATACCTTTCAAGGATAATAATCTCAAGTCAGTTAATTATCTAACAAATAATCAACATAAGAGTTTGAATGACTTGTCTTAACGTTTTAAGATGGAATCAAATCTTAATAATCATGTTATCATCCCTAAATAGAATATGATGGAATAGCACTACTCAAATACTTATAGGGGATAAGAGTAATCAGGATGCCTTTATTCGAAAAATGCATTGAATGTTGAAATTTTGAATGCCTTGTAATATCAGATTTTATAGAACAAACTTCTCAAGGTACAATGAATCTTGACGATTATGAGAAATTGATTGAATTTTGCTTTACTAAATTTAATTTAACAGTAGAAATACTTATTTTTTATTGCGAATTGGATAAATTTAATTCTAACAGCTATTTTTCTTTAATAAAGGGACGAAAGATAACGTTATCATTTGGCTGTGGAGGAATTTTAGAACACGTGAACTTATTGATCTAGTTTCACATAGCTTTTCTTAATTTAAAGGGTAAATTGCAGATTTCTTCTCTAAATGATCAATGCTTAATGTGTGTTTGAAAATAAATTTTTAAAAAAAAATTTAACTTTTTGAATAATCGGGATCAAACAGTGGCATAATTTCCCCAATATACTTGTTGCACCACAATATTGGCACCACATTTTAAGTATTTTTTTCTCCATTGCAAAGCACGCAAATAAAATATTTTGATAGAAATCATCGTGAAAGAGGATATGTATTAATTAATGAAATGTTGAAAATAGTAATTGAACGAAAAAGTTAAGGACATAAGTGTTACAGTAAGCAAAGATTGAAGACAAAGTGCGATTGTGTGAAAAATATAATTTGTAGTGTGAATATAATTACTCTTTATTTTATTTTAATAGAATAATAAGGAGTGGACTATTTTATCCTTTCTTTAAAAATAATTGAAAGTCAACTTGCCTATTTTAATGGCTAATTTGGACGTAAACCTTTTGCATGGTGAAATGTGCGAACTTTCAAAAGGTTGGGAACAAAAATTGGACGAAAAAGGTTGGGGATGAGATTGCTACTTTTGTCAAATGTTAGGGACGAAACTGGTTGAGTTTTTGTGCCCCGATGATCAGGAACTCCTCTTTATTTCGCCTGGCTAATCCAACTAAGTGATTATTTCGTATTTTTGTACCCTCATTCCAACAATCTCGTATTCCATTAGATGTAGGCGAAATAATCAAAGCTATGTCACATCCACAAGTGAATAAAATGAACATTAAAATTAATGCATGATTGACGTATTCGACCGTCATGATTACATAATGTTTACCGGTACTAAGGAATAAAAAGAAGCTAATCCTTATTTATCCTCGCGCAAACAAGTCGCAATTACGCCTACAACATGCAGTCTGATCTAGCAGGCAGCCTCTTGAAGAAATTAGTACCATATGATGGAACCTTACTGCGAAGCTTAGGATGTCTTAACACATATAAAACAGCCAAAAGAGCCACAATTTGGAATGGTGTAACATACAAAACTATGGCAGCAAAAAAGCAGAATGTAACAAATAAAGCAGAGGCCCTTGAATCTCTCCAACTTAAAAGTGACTGAAATCTTTCCCCTTGCACTGCCAAATCACCAATAACCGTCTGAATCCTTCCTCCTATACTCCTCAGACGGTCATATCTCATTCGCACTAAATCAGATCCCTTTGAAGTCGGGAACGTATCAAATTCTTCATCCAAGTCGTCTGGACCTACCGCATCAGCGTGAGAAAGCCGAATGTCCATGTGAGGAGGGTGTTTTGGTTTCCATCGGTAGCGCCAGATGCCAATAAAGAAGAGGTAGAGGAACAACGTCGGAAAAATCAGTTCAGGATAAAGGACTAGTATAACAAAGAGTATGTGAATAAGAATAGTTGTTAGGGGATTTTTCCAGTGGCATATTTGATCGAACCATTTGCCTATAGCAATCACCCCTCCCATTACATTCATTATTCTCATGAAGTTTGCTTTGGCCTTTCTTACACTCCAAATGTGTGATCCAACGTCAAGCATATACTCGATGACCTCTTTCTTCAGTGGTGGCTCGGCTCGACCCAACCTTGTCGAGACTATTTGAATTGCCTGGTACCTTAAGATATCCAACTGAATTACGGACAATGGATGAACATAATGCATTTTCGGTAACAATGGATGCGTGTACTTGTTTAGCATGTTGAGATAAGATGTACATGAGAACCTCACGGCTAATTGAACTTCACCCATCTTTTTCACACCGGAAGGTTTCAAGACAACTAGAGGATATGAGTGTGTATAAACACGTTCTGTTTCAAGGGTCGATAGCCTAATCCTAACCTTTCCAATGCACCCATCCTTCCCCCCTCCTTGTAAATGGCCATTATCAAACACCCCAATTGTAATCACAGTACACGGATCGAATACTTCCCATGTGTACTGTTCATTCCATCTAGGGGACGTACTATCGATGATTGTCCTTGTCCGGATCCATTTTGGACCGTATTTGGCTACACAATAGGCATCACTAGTTCCCCTGCCATCTTTCGTCTTCATTGTTGAAAGGCCTTTGGCGCTTATTATTCCCAGCTCAAGAATTCCAATGCTGGATTTCCATAGCAGCTTTGAAGTCGGTCTGTAATCACTGCTATAATACGTAGACTCGTCCAGTACGTGATAACCACCATCCAAACTGATCCTCGTATGAATCTTACTGGCAAATTTGATCTCCTTCTTTTCCCCTTCGACGAAATGTTTCTCAAGATTATGCCACTTAGCCCCGACAGGCTTATTATCCAGCCTCCTCGGGACAGAGTTTAGCAACATTAAACACTTCCCTAAGATCTCATCTTTGTTAGATGAAACTCTATCCTCCACAGTTATAACCAAAGGCTCCTCGAATGGTTCAGCAACGACAAATACCAAATCCTCATTCCATGCTGGATTCGCACTCTTCACAGGAGAAATCTTAGTTTTCAAAGCCTGATTTCCTAGAACGACCTTCACACAAACTTCAGGAGGTCTACTTTTATCACTTATAATCAAATCTTGACACTGGATTATATTCACTCGTAAATACCATAGCCTTGGAGAAAGATATATCTTTCCACGAATTCTTGAAACGCTCTCGCTCCCGACTGCTGCTGCATCAGAATGCCAAGCATCGGAAAACGCCTCATCTGCCTGAGTTCCTTTCCAAAGGGCAAGCATAATTTCACCCTTCTTCAGTTTTTCCCCTTTCTTATCTTCCAATTTATACCACTGCGGTGCCAAAGGACTATCTGGAGGAACTCTTCTAGGGATATCGATAAGATCAAAGGAAATCCTGCCAATGAAATCGTCTAACACAACATCCTTATCTTTCACAACCACTTCAACAAATGTAGCTTGAAGTTGTTCCTGGGAAAAACCAAAGACAAGATTCCACTCGGGATTCGACTTTTTTTCAAAATGTTTTGTGACTCCCTTATAGTTACCTAGCTTGACTTCAACATAAGGATCACAAGAACCAGTAACGTCCTTTGCAGGTAATTCTTTTGCTTTAACAACCCGAACATACAGATATTCCATCTGTTCAACAAGATCATAGGCAGAAATGACCTTATCACCACCTACAATCACCCCTGAGCCAGCAATTTTTGGGGCCGTTGGCTTCAGTGCAAACTCTTCATTTACTGGAAACTTATTCATTTTGTTCTCTCTTTGTAGAGTGATCGATAAACAGGATTCAGTTTCTAATACCCTAAAACTGCAGAAGAATCAACTGTTGGTACTTGAACTGCACAAGAATATTGCAAAGTATTAAAAAGGAAAAACAAGTTGTAATCCTGTCCACTGTACCTGTACTATCGAGTCATGTTCGCGCACTATGTTCAATCAGAATCTCCTGTACGGTCAATGCTATTGATCAATTTTCAAGAATCAGAGGAAAGAACCGCAAGAATCTCAGTTTGAACTTACATGACATTGAAACAAAATTGATACGGTGCGGATTTGGGGGCTGCTGCGGCTCACTACACCGAATCTGCCTTTCTATGACGGTAAACATACAACGGAAAAAAATAATAAATAAATAAAATCTGTGCCAAATCTTCTGTGTTTGTGTTTGTGTTTGTGTGAGAGGAAGATGGGCTGATGACTTGCCTGAGGAGACAAACTGATGAGGGTTGTTTTGAGTAGCCACAACTATATTTAGAAAATCAGTGCCAATATTTTGTAATAGAATTATTAGTTTTATAGAGCATATGGGCTGTGAAAGTTGGAATAATAGGGAAAGAATTATAGAGTTGTTAAGAAACAGTCTTTAAGAATCTTGGTAAGCTACAATGACAATCAGAATAAAACCTACTGATTCTACCTTTTACAGTACAACGATTCTCTTATCTTCTTTCTTACAGCATTTCATCAGTTGCACGTGTTGGTTTTGTTCAGTTGGTTGAACTTCTTTTTACATATTATTTCGACTAGACTGTCCCACTTCGTTCATCATCATCGATTTTATTTTTAATTCATAATCATGCTAGTAGTATTATTATTATCGCTTACTCCATTATCAAATTTGTATTAAATGTGATCACAAAGAATATGGGAAAAGTGTAGCCATGCAAACAAACTTGAGAATATGAGATATTACACTTTATACTTTTCTTATAATTTGGGCAACTAGAAAAGCTCGTGCACATAGAGCAAGAGAATTTTACAAGAAACTAATTATGTTTTACCACATAGTTGTAGTAAATCATGTGGTTGAAACGTGTCGTTAGTACAACGTAATATATACACAAAATAATCTAAGTATATTCCAATTTTAAAAAATAAAAATGAACTAGTCCTACTAAAAGCAAAAGATCAGAATATATTACCAATTAAAAGTGTCAAATTAAGGCAGGGAGTTCATTTGTCTCCCTTTTTGAGGAAATTTCTTAAAAGGGATAGTTTAAGAAAATAAAAATAACTTTAAAAAAAAAAAAAGGTTTTTTACTAAAGGCCTTTCTTTAAGAAATTTCTCATAATTCAACAATTTGTCCCCCTTGCTGAAAATGATTATTTTCTCATTTGTTTTTCAAATGACACAAAAGTACGAGAAGAGGGAGACAAGAGCAAGAGATGCAGGTTGCATCACAAATCATCAACTCGACCGGAGGCGGAGGTCGAGTAGTCAAGTAGTGTTCACTTTACCAAAGGTTGAGTTTTCGAGTACGTAGCATTACTCTGTTTATTAAGAGCAAGACAGATATTCTGTAAAACTTTCAAGTAAGAATAATGCTATTTTGATCAAAAAAATCTTAAAACGAATGTTATTTTTCATCCTGACCTGAATGAAAAAATGCCCTTTTCAAAAAAAAAATCTCTTTCCCTTTTCACAATCTCTCGTAGTAATGCAACCCCAGAAAAGAATAATATTTTGTTAAACGTTCCAAAAATATCTCATGCAACGCTGAAAATGCAAAAATGACAGAAATTCCAACTAGTTTCATTTTCATGAATGGTTTTTCAATTGGTCCATCTCCATAAATTTCTTGAAAAGAAAAAAGCTTTCAATGGGACCAAAAGCAACCACTAGACTCAATCAATAGCGTGTAGTTTTAGTCTCTCATCAATAGTCTATACGTTGTTATGAAGAAATTGTCACTTTCCATTGACAGAGAGAAAAATTATGAGAAAGAAACGTTGTTAGGTTTGGTTGGTTAAGAAACCAAGTTATTTTCTTCTCCATCCACTTGACATCTTATCTTCTAATTTTTTAAATTTGATTGGATATTGCGTAAACCCTTTAATAATCTTTGTAGATAGTCTACCATTTCCACTTGAAACTGGGAAAATTGTGATGACAAAATGAGTACCAATTATGCAAGTATGCCAAGGTGTAAGGTGACACCCCAGCAGCCAGCCCAGGGCATCGAGGGCCCAGGCTGTACCCAGCTTTCTTTTGGAAATTAAAGAAGCTCGACTGAAATCCGAAGGTTAAATAACTCGATCTACTAGGGAGAGGATGGATGGAATGAAGGGCAACGCGCCATAAAATCTAAGAAGGCTGTACTGTTTGCTGTCGGTGTGGAAGCTTGGTTGTCCAAGTGCTCATTTCCATATAGATTGAAAACCATGGATGCAACTTTTCTTTCTTATTGCTATTATTCAGCATAAGTACATGCATTATTTGATCAATGTAACACAAAAAATAATAAGTAAATTCCTTAATCTGAATCAGTTCCAACAAAATCATATAATAACATAAACTATCTTCATTATTGTACTCCTTAATCATAATCCAAATCCATTATTTCTGCCCCCAGCCCCCTCTTTTAATAGCTTATATCTGGGCAGGCCTTTTTTCCAGGATAGAAGGGCCGTACTAATTCTTCACTGCATCATCCATGAACAGTTGAACTTGAGAAGGTGAAGCTAAAACCTTTTCACTTGGACCGGTGCTCCTCGTCTCTTCCCAGATTCAAGCATTGCATCTAAAACAGCAATATCCCGGGCACCTTCAAGGTACGAGAGGCGTGGCTCAGCTTGGTAGCTTTGATTTTTCTGCTAATAGTCGAATATGGGACCAATGAAATGCACATAGAGATATTTGTGTTTGCATATCAAGGGGAAAAAATGAACGAGGAACACGGATTATGTCGTAAATAGATATATTAGCATTACAACAAGGAGAAAATGTTACTTTATTCAAAACAAAAAAAAAAAGTTCTTATAGGTAATTTTAAAGGGAAAATTGCAGCACGGGCTCCAAATTTCGGCCAAACCGTCGCATAACAAATATGCCTCTAGGCACTAGCCCAAGTTGGGAAACAAGATTTAACTTCATAAAGTTGGATGTGCGTAGGTCACATGATGGGTCAACACAGATTTAAACATTTCATCATTGAGAACTAATTTTGCGACTATAATGAAAGGTTTTGGATCAACTTGCTCATTTTCAAAGGTTGGAGACTTACTACTTAGACAACAGGTGGGGAACAACTATACCACCTTCCCAAATTTTTATAGGTATATTTTTATGAATATCAATGGCAGTTATGTTTGTTACTGGACGAAAGTAATACATTTAACAAATAAAAATGTTTCGCTACCCGAGGTAAAAGTGAAACTACTGAGAAAAGGGTAAATGCAGAGGTTAAACCAACTCAACTAGCATACTAATTAATTTTTGTAGTATCTATCTTTCAAATAGTAGAATTTCAAATAAAATTACTTGGAGAGGGAACGACCTTAAGGGTTACTGTTGAAATATCAGATAGAAAAGTCTTGAGCTCTTCAGTCACACCACAAAATGGGTAGAACCAGCTGTTGCTTTGCCCACCAGCAGTAAAAAGAGCAACCTACAAAAACATTTTTGATTTATCATATAACCAAGTGACCAAGTCTAGAATAGATTGTTTTCAGAATTTTAGGAGATTATAGAAGCAATTTACCGAGTAACCATGCTTCCCTTCTTTGTTTCCTCGTTCAACCTGTATTGTTCCTTTTAAGCCCACAACTCGCCAGACATGGATATCCTTAGTTTGTTAGGTGCTGATGCAAGTGTAGTAGGCCTCCTTATATCATCCCATAGACAACTTAAATCATATCTGGCTAAGCTTAAAAATAAAAAGGAAAAGTTACAGTGCATTTGATTTGATGTTTTCAAGCTGTTTTTACTTTTCAATTTTGCAAAATAACCAAAACTTGTTTGGTCTCATATTTCTGAAAATGCATTTTCGAAAACGAGGTTAATCTTATAACATAAAACTTCACACACATTATTGACGTTTTGAGTGAAAATTCTGAAACCACTCAAAACATGGAAAACAATTGTTTAAATAAAATTTTAAAAATTATAAATTATAAAAAGCGAAAGTATAAAATTCTAATAAATAAAACTCAAAAAATTTACAAAAATTCCAAAAAAATATAAATTCCAAAAAAAAAATAATAATTGATAAATTCTAAAATATAAAAAATTTGAAAAAATAGAATCTAAAATTCTAAAAAAAATAAAATTTTAAAAGAATAAATTTCAATAATAATATTTTAAAAAAAAATCTTGAAAATAACAACGGTAAAAAAAATAAAAATAGTTCAAGCTCTCAATGATTATTTACATAAAAACGAACACAGGTAAAAATATTCTCAGTCTACGTCATTAATTTTTATTTTTATTTCCTATATTTGGCCAACTCAATTTATTATTTTTTTTTTTTTATTTTACTTTTGTAGCGAGAAAAAAATATGATAAGATTTGCCAACTTTAAAATTGAAGTATGACTTGATAATATATTAACGTAAAATTATTTTATTTTATTGAATAATCAAATTTCAGGAAATAAAATGTCATAAAATAATTTTTCAAAATTTCAAATTTAACGAGTTTTCTAGTTTTCTATTTTGAGAACAGTTTTTTAAAATGACAAAACAAATGCATTTTTAAAAATCTTAAAACTAAAAATTAACACAAAGCTCCAAACATGTTGATCCAATGTTACCTTTCCATACTAA
>CAIGRR010074114.1:0-10881 GCA_903798365.1 Fraxinus sp. 1973-6204 | reverse complement strand
AGCATAAGGGCTGAATATTTAGCACCTGAGATTACCATTTTATGCTTTATGTATATGTTAGCTTGTATTGTGATTTGAAGACTTTATCTGTTAATTCCCAACATTATCAAAGGTAAATAATAACAACAGAGTGAATTTGGATATGCATATTAGTTTTCTTCAATTGAAGTTTACAGTTTTGCTGAATTAATGAAAATGTGGAAAACAAAACATCATCTATATAAAGACTTCAAGCCCACCATGGAGCATCTCCTGTTCTGNTGGGGCTGAATATTTAGCACATGAGATTATCATTTTATGCTTTATATATATGTTAGCTTGTATTGTGATTTGAAGACTTTATCTGTTAATTCCCAACATTATCAAAGGTAAATAATAACAACAGAGTGAATTTGGATATGCATATTAGTTTTCTTCAATTGAAGTTTACAGTTTTGCTGAATTAATGAAAATGTGGAAAACAAAACATCATCTATATAAAGACTTCAAGCCCACCATGGAGCATCTCCTGTTCTGAAATCATTTTCAACCCATGGAACAAACACAACTTTTCCATCATCAACGTCTGCGTGTGCCAGAGCCAAGGACTGTTCAGAATAGTATAGCACATAAATATTTGTTAGCACACAACAAATTGAAAAGAAAAAAGAAATACGATAGCCCTTGTGAGAATTTGTGCTTACCAGAGGAGCAGGACCTCTAACAACTCTGCCTTGATTGTTGTATTGAGAGCCATGGCATGGACAAATGAACTTTTTCTCTGCTGTATTCCATGGCACAACACATCCTAGATGTGTGCACACAACATTTATACCATAGCTTGCCAGTGTTCTGTCATTTTCGACTACCAGGTAGGTCGGATCTCCCTGCACTTGTTTTTCACATTAGACGTCTCTTAGAAATTTAGAGGGCGGGAATATTTGGTGTGCAGTAGTGAATAGAAGTATGCGCAAGATGGTGTGAAATGAGAAAAGTGTACCTTCAAGCCTTGAGTAAGGGTTCTGTCACCGGGTCCATGGTTTTTCAGCCACACTTATGCTATTACATCATTCCCGAGGGCATCCTTAGCCACTTGACCACCTCCAGCACCTCCTGACCTGTTGATTTCGATAAATAAGTCATTATTGGATCAAATGACAAAGACTACATCGAGAAAAAGATTGCTTCTCCCACCCCTAGCTACCTTAAGAAATTACTAGTTATCAGCTCAAATTAGATAGAATAGTAGATCAATAACTTGTAACACAAAGAAGCTAGAAATTCACCATCAATCAAGAAGAAATTCTTTCCTTCATTTACTTCAGATGATGTAGGAACGATTTATTCTCGATTTTATCATACATAAGTTTTGAGTCCTACGAAAATTTAATTCTATCATACAAAAAATTGATTCTCTTGTTTACAAGAGAATTAGATAGTTCAAATTATAATTATAACTTAAGATTTGCGGTAATACCAAGAAAGTACTCAGAACTTCAAGTCGCAAGATACCAGTAAATGAAATCGAACTAATCCTGGGGGTGCAAAGAAAGAAGCATAAGGAACCAGCATGCCAGCACTGGGAAGTGAAATAGCACCTAAAAGGAGCAAGTTCATAAGCTGTCTTTTTCCCATGTCTGGCACCCTGTCGGCCGGAATACTGGTTGCCTGGCATCTAATCTTCATACCCTTTCCATTACCCTTTTGAAGGCTCCTCGTGGACTTGAACATTGCAGCTTGGGATGGAGCAAACAGCCCATTCTTGCTTGAACAAAGCTGGAAAAAACAAGCATGTCAGTGCAAGAATCTGCAGATAAAAGAACTAGAAAATTTTATTTGTACCTGAGAAGGGGTGGGAGGGGAGAGAGTGGAGGAGGCCATGATTGAGAATTTGCAGAAGAAAAAGAAAGCGTTGGTATATTTCTTCAAATGTGTATGATGAAAGTAAGTATAAACCCGAAGTGATGAAGATAAGAAAAAAGTGTAATGTTTGATGGAAGATGAATGAGCTAACATAGCCACATGTTGAAGATATCTTACATAAATACGTTTTTAGGTACTATTTTGTTCCCAAAATTGAGAAAAACAGATAGAAAGGGAAATATGGTAATCGGCATCAGATCGAACTGAATAAAGAAAGAAAGACCGGCAAAAAAATTGCTCTTTTCTCTCGAGATAAGACGTACAATTTGATATGTTAGATTGGACTTAGGAGAAATTTGAGATTAAATTGAAGTTCAAATGACCCAATTTCGACAAATTAAAGTATAGTGGCTTAATTGAGATTTTTCTGAAATTTACCCATATTTGAACACTAATAGCTCCTCCGTTAATGTTACCGCCAAATCTTGACGGGGCGTTACCGTCAAAAGTCTCAAATTACTGAACTAACCGCCCAAAAATGGACTCTTTATGTTTGAAGCTTATATACACAGAAAGAAACACAGATTCAATCCATGCTAACTAATTCACTTCACAGCTCTCTCTCTCTAGAATACATAGACAGAGAATCAAATTCAAAAGAAGCGAAGTAAGATGGATTCACAAGAAAAAGAGGATGAAAAATCCTTACCCTATGATATCTACTACAATCTGATTCCAGAAGACAGTAAAGATATTTTCAGCGAATTCTTCAATGTTGAAAATGAATTCATGCCGCCTCCGTTCTACGCTAAAATACATCTATTCCGTTCATTTCGCCGATGTGCCATTACGTTTATGGAACAGGTAAGTAACATCAATTAGTTATTGTATCCAGAAAATTTCTTTATGTTTTTGAGAATGATGAGATCTTTTGATTAATTATTGAAGAAATCCGAATGTGAGAAGTTTGATGCATTCATACCGTACTTGGCGGTGGCCTACATGGATCGATTCATTTCAACTTATGATATCCCGGTAAAAATAAAATTATTTTCTGTTTCTGCTTCTGCCTCTGTTTCTTAATTTTCTGGATGAACTTAATTTGATTTATTGATTTTTTTTTCTTTTTTTAACAGGAAGTGATTCCAGGATCTCCCAAGCGAAACACTTATCTTTTTCTGACCTGTTGCCTCTCTATTGCTTCGAAGATGAGAAATGACAAATTCAAAATTGCGCAACTTCTGGTGATTAAATTAACTTTAAGTGATAATTTATTGATTTTAATTTGAATCAGTAAAATAAATCTGCATACTATTGATTTGTGAGCAATGTGAACATAGGACATGCGAAACCCTCTGTTTAGGTACAAAATGAAGGAGGTATCTAGAATGGAGTTGGCAATTTGCTGCCGACTGAAATGGGAAATGCGATCTATAACTCCGATTTTCTACGTGGATTACTTCATCAGTCACTTCCACCGCCTGTCACCTACACATCCAGTGATCCCTCGCCGTTCTGTTCATCAGATCATTATCAAATCTCAAGCAGGTTGATGACTATTTCTTCTTCTTTTTTTCTAAAATCTTTTCTAGTTTTCCTCGAGGTTTCTTGAACTTTTGTTGCTGCTTCAATTTTTTTTTGTTTTTTAAATTTCAATTGCAGTTATGAAACTCACAAAGTACAGGCCATCGACTGTAGCAGCTTCAGCTGTTTTGGTTGCTTCCTCTAGGCTATATCCGGCTAACTTTGTTGAGTTCAAATGCCTCATTTTATCTTATCCACCCAACTTAACGAACTCCATGGGAATACTGGTAATTTAATTAATCTACAATTACTGCAATGTAATTTAATACCGTCG
The DNA here is from genome assembly GCA_903798365.1 of Fraxinus sp. 1973-6204. Classification (NCBI taxonomy): domain Eukaryota; kingdom Viridiplantae; phylum Streptophyta; class Magnoliopsida; order Lamiales; family Oleaceae; genus Fraxinus; species Fraxinus sp. 1973-6204. The sequence goes on along the minus strand of CAIGRR010074114.1, from coordinate 7,181 downwards.
TTTTAATGAATATGTGGAATCTGTGTAGGATGAGGCGATAAAATCCATTAAGAAGATAAAGCTGGATCCATCTGAGGAAGAGGAAGCACCCAGTTCATCTGCAGGGCCATCCAGCGTGAAGAAGAGTACTTTAGATAAAATCCCGCGGGATCAAGACGGGCCAATGGATTTCAAGCTGGATTGGACAGGATTGACCTGGGGCGAGCTCGACGAGGGTTTTGATCCCAATTCGATTGTAAGAGCCTACGCATGTTACTTCTCTCTCTTTAGCTGAAGAAATTTAAGCACTGAAAGAAGAGTAAGAGCAAAAATCAAGAACATAACATTTTTTTGTATGTTTTCAAGAAAATCACACTAAACAAATATTTGGAAGGATATACGGCTTATGTCATATTGGAATTCACAAAACCCAACTACGCGCATACTTTGTGTCAGTTTAGAAGTTACTTTCTAAAAGGTTGATTACCCCTTGTATGAATTTTGACTCGCACACACACATATACGAATTAGGGTTTCTCGATAATGATTTGAGCAACATGGAAATAGACATGAAAATGTATGATAAACCTTTTTCAAGTGTAACATAATATATCGAGGATGCTTTTGATTGTAAACAAGCTATGAATTATATGAAATAATTAAGAGAATATAAAAAATTTACTCAATCCCTAGAAGTAGCGGGTCTGAAAGGAACGGCGAGCTTAAAATTATATTATATTTGATGTATGATTACGAAAAGTATGATTAGATCATCTAAATTATAGATTTTTAAGATTTTACAATTTTCTCCCCATCTCTAAACGGAATAAGTTATTATCTTTGTAGAGATTATGGACACCACATATCTCCACGTTGGTATGATATTGTTCACTTTGGACATAAGACCTCATGGATTTTTGGTTGGAATATTACAACCATTACAAATAGTATCAGAGCAGACGAATTTAACTGGGCATTTTCTAGTTATGGATACGGGGCCAAAGCTGTTGATGAACATTTGAAGAAGCTGGATTTGGAGGTTGCTGATTTGGGTACCTTGTTCAAGGGGGTGTCCAGCAGGTTGGAGAACAAACTAGAGTCCACAAATCAAAATCTCCAGGTATTGGTTCATAGGCAAGAGAAACTTGAGGGTGTTCTGATGGACTTGAATCAGAAATATGAAAACCTCGTGGCCTTGATGATCGAAATGTCTTTCAAAACTCAAAATGGGACAGAAGAAGAAAAGAGTGGAGGGAACCGTGGTTGATGTGAGGTCTGAAAGTATAATGTCTACACCAGGGGCTAGTAACGATGACAGTAGTACTGGTGCTAGATGGGAGTTTAAGGGGGAATGCTAGGCTTCCTGAAATCGATTTTCCACTTTTTGGAGGAGAAGGGCCTAGGGAATGGCTAAAGGAAGCTAGGAAATATTTTCAACACCATCAAACTCCTGATGAACTTAGATTAGGAGTTGCAGAGATTCATTTGGAAAGGAAAGCTTATTTATGGTTTTATGGATTCATTGTAAACCATCATAGGTTGGATTGGAGTTTATTCTCTGAGGAACTTTGCAGGAGTTTTCAGATACTATTGAAAAAGAAGTGATTGAATCAATTAGCAAGATATGGCATGTAGGAACAATGGTAAAACATCAAGAGAGTGAGAAGTTTAAACCTGAAGAGGGACAAAGAGGTGAAGAAGTCGTGGAGATATCAATCAGTACCTTAGTTGGAAGTCCGAAGCACAGAACAATTAGTCCCTGGGGTAATTAAGGGAAAGAAAGTATCTATACTCATTGATAGTGGGAGCACCCACAACTTTGTAGATGATAAATTAATTAGGAAACTAAATTATGCTATTGATGAAACCAATACTATGACAATCAATGTAGATAATGGTGACAAATTGGAAAGCAAGGTTGTATGCCAACTATTAGTGTAGAGGGTATATGACTCGGAATTTCAGTTCAATCTAAGGACCCTAAAACTTGGTGGCAGTGACATGGTGCTAGGAGTGAATTGGATGAGCCGATTTGGCCCTATTATCTTTGATTTTGTGCAAGGGTATATCAAATGCAAAGACCACAATAATGAGATGGAGTTGAGGAGTGAAACACCAATACATCTAGTTAAAATGATGGAGGTTCAAGAGATGAGAGATTGTGTAACAATAGCACTTATGGGGTTGTAGGACACTTATACTACATCGGTGAAGAAGAGCAGGGGAGAATACCTAGCCAAATCTTAGAAGTTATCCAACAATTCCCAATAATGTTTGAGGAATCAAGGGGACTACAATCCCCTAGATCACATGATCATCACATTCCCTTCAAGGAACGAGCACGTGCATGTAGAATTAGACCCTATATATGCATTTTTATTCATAAATCAGAAAGTAAGAAGTTGATTGAAGAAATGCTGGTTGAGGCTGGTACAGATAATTTTAACCACGCATATGCCACATTGGTGAAGAGAATAAGAAAAGTGTTGATAGCATGCAAAGAAGACATCCCTACTTTGAACCTTGATAACAATGTTAATTTAATGGGAAGGGATGTCGTGGCTAACTCCTGTGGTACCTTTTTTTATATTGACCCATTTACTTTTATCTAGTTGGACTTGTTTTATTGTAGCCTACCCCAAAGCTTTTGGTCTACATAGGTTGTATTGAGACCTTGTAGACGATGAATTTGATGAATTGTGGTTGCAGCCCGTCTACTTCTCCTCCTCCAGTCTTGTGCCCTCTTCTTCTCATTCTTCTATGGTTCTTTCCAATTTCTTCTTCTTCTCCCCTTCTTCTGTGAATCTGTCTCCATTTTCTCCGTCTCTTCTTACTGTTGATCCTTCTCTTTCTGTTTTATAGTTGCTCACATTGTAATAGAACTTATCAATCAATGAAATGCAATTTACATTTTGTCGTTACTGTGTAATTCCAATCAATTAATGAAGTTCCAGCTTGGGTTATTGATTCCCAGCTGATTGTATTCAATTATGTTTTAATTTTGGTTGAAGTTTAGTTGGTTTTGGTTGAAGTTGCTCCAACCATTACAGTCGCACACCCAACAATCCTCCCTCGAACAAAGCACCACTGAACCTCCCCTCGAATGATCATCCATCCGTCCACTCTCCACCAATCAGGATTTTCCACTTTCCTCTTCACCGTGTTGGGGTCAGGACACGTCCATGAAGCATTCAAAGAGCACCACCTGACTCAAGAGCTTGCTCTATCCAGGTCAGCTCCTCTTCACCGTGTTGGGGTCAAGATAAGTCCATGAAGCATCCGGAGCACACCGTCTGTCCAATAGAGCTCATCCACGATCCCATCGCGAGCAAACCGAGGCTCACCACCTTCGTTCGACATTCAGAGGAATTCATCCACATGGCTAAGTCTGGAACTTGGCTTTGATACCATTTGTTATGATTGATACTACTTATTGTGACACCAATCACCGAATTGATATGTTGAAATTATATGACAAATAATAATGAAGTATATGATAAAGAATAAAAGAAGACAAGAATATGACAGATAAATTAGGAGATTTTTTGTCTCAAAAATAATGGAAAAGAGAGAAAAATTACAATAAATCCTATAATTCTAGTAATCATAAATCTCACACTACAAAATTGTATAGAATAGCCTAGTATTTATAGGGAACATGTAGGGGATGTTAAAATCCTCCTAGTATAGTTGTTGATGAAGTACGATACCAAAAAATCAAGTCCAAAANTCGGAAACATGTTGGTGGGTGCCGCGGCACCACATCCGGCACCCGGCGCCGGGTGTTTTTCCAGGAAAATAAAAAATAATTTACTTTTCTTCAAATTGTTTTCTCCATCCCAAATTCTTCTTCAAGTCCAATACCAAATTTTCAACTCCCAATAAGTTTTCAAAATAAAACTTTAACTCGACATAGTACTCCAATAGCATTCCAACTGAATTCTTGTTGACGTGCACTTCAATTGAAATTCTTCAATTACTTCAATAAAGAATTCGGGTCACACCCAAATTCTAACAATCTCCACCTTGACACGAATTCCACCAAGGAATGAACTGATTTCTTCAAAAAGAGAGTGAATAATTTTATTTTATTATTATTATTATTATTTTGACGAGATTCTAACACAATCATTTCTCATCATATTATGTGTATGTAATTCAAGTTTCAGGTAATATACTAGGATAATATCAAACCCCTTTAAGTTCAGGAAAGAAGGCTTAAAAAATCCTTACTCTTCTTGACTCGGCTTTTTCAAAATAAAATAATATCGTATTGCGGGCATAAATATAAAAAGCTACACTTAGTAATATTACAATTAACCTAAAAACTTGCTAGAACAATCAGTTATATAAAGAATTATTCGCTTGATTTGCATGATATGAAGATCATTATCACAGTGAATCAAAGAACTTTTAAGATACCCAGATAGTCATGATCAAACTGGAATCACGTTTTGACGTTAACAAAATTTGTGTGATCCTAATAGTTGCGATTAGGGCTGGGCAGAAAAAACCACAGCCTGTTAACCCGACCCGACCCGACCCGACACATATTGGGTCGGTTCGGGTCAGTTTTGAAATTATTTCGAGTCGTGTCGGGTGAATTTTTTTAAAATTATTACAGGTCGGGACGGTTCACTGTTCCCGTCCTTCCAACTCGACCAAGCCCAATAAAAATGTCAAAACCCTAGGAAATAGCGTCATTTTCCAAATTGAAGGAAGCAACGTCATTATCAGCCATTGTTCTTGCTCTTCTTCAAGTTGGTAACCTTCTGCTCCTTCATATGCGTATGATTTTGATTTTTTTGGGCTGATACCACATTGGGTTTGAAGAGGTGGTGAGTTTGAAGATNCTTCTTCAAGTTGGTAACCTTCTGCTCCTTCATATGCGTATGATTTTGATTTTTTTGGGCTGATACCATATTGGGTTTGAAGAGGTGGTGAGTTTGAAGATTTGTGCCATGTTTGGATTGTGGAGGAAGTTGTAAGGTTTTGGTCTTCTGCTTCTCTGATCTATGAGCATTCGGTCTAAATATTTAGCATCTACATCAACTTCTCTAAATCTTTCCTCTGAACGGCTACTGTTGACATGGGTCCTCTTTGAGGTCCAATTGTCATTGATAAATTTCTGGAGTTCTCTTCTATAGCAAATGCTTTATCTACATTGTCATTTGTTGTGCAAAGAAATTTGTGCTTTCTTTCCTCCATTTTGTAGGTTCTCGAAAATTCAAAGTTTTCAATCCTATTTGGTTGTTGTGCAAAAAAAGTCAAAAAAGAAAGAAAGAAAATGGGAAATCGGCCCGAACCAACCCGATTCGGGTTGGGTCGGTTCTGGCCGCTTCCCAGTTCGGGTCAGGTTTAAAAAAATGTAAAACCCGACATTTTCGGGTCAGGTCAGGCTTTGGTCCAAATCCGAACCGGCCTGACCCGTTGCCCAGTCCTATATAGAACAATATTCAACAGCCCCTGTTTTCTCCAATTTTCAGCAACCTAAAACCCTTTTTTAATGGCTGTCGGCCCTCCTTTCTTTCTGTAGGTATCTATATCTTTTCACCAAAAACTCCTCTTTTAATTCATCCAATAGAAGTCCAATTGATGCATATTTAATGTATTATTTTCTCCAAAGCAAGTCCTTCACTTTTCAAAGTACGAACTTTAATATCCAAACTTTGCCTCCAATAATTTAGTCCCCGAACTTACTATATCTCTATGTAAATTCACACACATATGAATGTATTTATCTATAAGAATTCAGCAGGATAGCATAGCCTATAATTATCTCTCGATCTCTTATAATGTCTATGTTAATTATTGCACGAACTAGAATTATACATCACCTCTCGATCTCAATATTATTCCTAAATCCATTAATTGTTGCACAAACAATTAAAACATTAAACACACAATAATTAATTAACAAATGTTAAAATGACATGAAAATCTCGAAATTAAACATATAATAAAAACATTAAGTTACATCATTAATCCTAACATAAAAGTATTTAGCCGCTTGAATTTAAACGCACAGAAGTGTAGAGATGTCACCAAAAATTGACGAAACGTGAAAATTTATGATGTTTGCAGTTTCCTTTCTTTTTCTTTTATTTTCTTTTCTCTGCCCAGCCCATGTTTTCTCCTCTCTGCTGCGTGTGTGTGTGTGTGTGTGTATATATATAACAATATTCAACGACCCCTCTTTTCTCCAATTTTCAGCCGCCTAAAACCTTTTTTTTAATGGCCATCGGCCCTCCTTTCTTTCTGTAGGTATATATCTATATCTTTTCCCCAAAAACTCCTCTTTTAATTTATCCAATAAAAGTCCAATTGAGGCCCATTTAATGTATTATTTTCACCAAAGTAAGTCCTTCACTTTTTAAAGTACGAACTTTAATCTCCAAACTTTGCCTCCAATAATTTAGTTCTCGTACTTTGAATTTTGCCATTTTTCGCTATTTTCGATTCTTCATTAAATATAAAGTTTTACCTATAAAATATAATACAAAATAAATTATGTAGAATTTTATTCACAAGACAATTAAATATCATGATTTAGAGTCTCGAATAAGTATAAAAACTACATTTATTACACTCACAAATTTGACTTTTTGTTTGTCCTCAAACAAAACTAAAACCTAACAAACACACAAACATGCGATGTTAATTACCTAATTGGTGGTCAGTCAATCAAACAAAGCAAAAAGATTTAGCTAGCTTAACTGGTCTTTTAACCCAGGATTGAAATCATACTATTAAATCTAATAACAGTTTCAAAATCACATTACAGAAATTAAAATTTACCTTTTCAATGTAACATTGACGCGTGTGTGGAGAATTAAGCATATCATTTTGAATTTATAAGTTGTTTCAATTCCCGACCCTCAATGCTCAAATATAGTCTTTCATCACTCGTAAGATTCACACACATCCAAATGTATTCTTTTCGCTCTTTTTAAGTGTGTAAACTAAGGTTAAATTTTATACTATCATCACCTCTCTAGTTTAGGTAAATCTTATTAATTGCTAGTCAATATGTTAATAAACAAGGATTCTCCATAATTTAATTGCTTCAATCTCTAGGACTTAACTAGGCTAATAATCCCTTATCAAAAGTAAGTTTTTCCAAATAAGTGTTTGGGACTTAACCAAGGCATTTGGTGTGTCTTTTGATTTTTTTTTTTTCAAATTTTTTTTCTTTATTTGAA
>CAIGRR010074065.1:0-12651 GCA_903798365.1 Fraxinus sp. 1973-6204 | reverse complement strand
GAACAACAAAAGTCGAAAGAAAAATCATTAGAACGTTAATGGCAACCGAGAGTGAAGACGCCGTTCGCCGGAAGACGGCGATTCAGGACTACCGGAAAAAGCTCCTCAGCCACAAAGAACTCGAGAGCCGCGTCCGATCTGGTGTCGTTTTCATAAACCCTAGTCTTCTCCTTAATTATCTTTGCAGAGTTTTTTTAAACATTACCTTCCATGAATATTTATGCGTGGATTTAGTAATGTCTTTTGGATGTTGTTGAGATTTGTGCTATTAAACTTTAAGGCGGTTTATGAACAGATAAGTGAAGATGAGTGGCAAAGGAGTTGATATTCTAGGCTTCGTTGAACTATCTGTGATTTTACTGGTTTAAATATTTAGAGTTTACCTCATTTTTACTGGTTTTGATAAAATTGAGGAGTTGTTGGAGCTAGACTTTAATTTGATTGATTAATTATCTATTTAATTAGATTTACAGTCTAATCTTTGAACATTTTAAATTTGATTTCATTAACAATTTAGTTTGTGAATGGATTTGTCCTTGTTGGAGTAAGCTTTGGTTTTTGGGTGTTCGATTGACTGGTTTATAAAATTTGAGTTTGGGTCAAGGGAGAAAGTTGGTGTGAAGGGTATTAGTTCCAACTGGTAGATTGCATTATTAGCACAGGAATTACCTCATCACTGGGGTGATTGTTTTACTAGGTTTCTGAGAGTAAGTTTTGTTACCTGAAAGTTACCTCATAGTTATTCTGCATTAGTTTCATATGCTTACGTAGTTTTCTGCATTAGTTGTTGGTGTTTGTACTTGTTAGTAAGTACTGGGGTTGTTGATTCAGCCAGGGTGGCCTATCAACTGCTTGCTTAGCAACCAATTCTGGATGACATTTTGATCTTCGCAAGAGCTCACATCGGTAGAGTGTAGATTAGAGTAAATTGGCGTGGCCCTATGATTGGAATCAGTTCCCTCAAAATAAAACTTTGCAGAAAATGAAATATGACATCCATTCCTATGTTTGGAATTAATTTCCCTTTACAACATAACATTAATTTCTCAAAAGATTATGTCTATTGTTTATTTGATATAAGTATTTGAGAATTAATTACTACATTGCTAGAAATTTACAAGTATTCATTGTACTTAGTTAAAAATGAACAAAAATTAATTTGCAAAATATTAGTAATAATTCTTCATTACATAGATAATAAACCACAAGAAAGCTTATATTAAAATACAATCTCCAAAGGGTAGAGAAATATTACACCTACACCACAATTTTCATCCCTAGCCTTGGTTAAAAATTTAGAAAGCCATGAAAAAAAGAATTTTAGAAATTAAACGCGTTTTTTTCCCTCTTATTTTGTGTATTTTCTTTGTAGTTCCCATGCCAATGTTCCTTCAAAATCTTTCTTCTCTTTCTATGATATTGTGGTCCTCGTACTAAAAATGCATCCATATTTGAAGAAAGTAGTCAATGGTGTTTCTAATTGGAAGAAGATTAGAAGAATATTCTCCTCTTTTGCCCAAGGTTTGTGTCTATTCCTTTTTATAGGCTACAGCCAAATATGACCTTTGGGTAATTCCTCCACATAATCAATAATATTTCTCTTCCATTTGATGGCAAAAGTTTATCATTTTGGACGGGCTTGAAAATGGTCTTGAGATGCTTTGTGCCAGACATGTATCCTTCTTGGGCTCAAGTTGCTATGTTATTTGGTCTCTGGATTCTTTCACCATCTGTGGCTTGGTCAGTACATTTCTGAAAGAACACAAAAATACAGGAAAATAATCATTTCAGCTACAAGTTGAGAAGAAGTCATCCTGTGGTATCAACATTAGTTGAGTAAAAATGTGATATTCATCTTGAAAAGAGGTTGCTATAAAACTTGTTCCCAGTATAATATTATGACTTTGATGAATCTACGTTAGTAAATTTTATCATTTAAATTTTACTTCACTAAAGGTTATATAGCAGTTATTTCTTTTCTGTAAAATAGCGTGAGATATTAAGTTTCATAAAAGGACTTCTCTACAGACAATAAAGTTTCATGTTTTGCAGATCATATATGGTGACTTTTGAATACCTTTATTGCTAGCTGCTAATTGTTTTCCAATTTGTATACCATTGATACATGTCTGAAACTGAGCTATATGGGCTGTCTAATGAGATCTTAGGCTCTGTTAGTCCGGTGAGGAGATCTGTACATATATCTGAGATACACAACTGCGTGGTGGACTATCTATTTGGATTAGTTAATATATCATAAGTGGCATGTTAGAAGTATGGGTGTACTAAATTACGTATGCAAGTAGTTCTCAAGTTCAGAAAAGCCACGATCTTCAATTTCATGTATATGTAGAATTTTATGAGTTTCGTTATTTTTGTTTGATCATTGTGGTATGATCTTTAAATCATGATAGATCAGAATTTGGACTTCTTTTCAGCATCTTCACTGTGTCGCTTCAACTATATCTTTGCCTTGGTGTATGTTATACATTATAGCTCTGCCTTAAAAGACACTGTATAAATGTTATATAGTTAGAGAGAATTTAAGAGCTACAAAGAAGGAATATGCTAAAACAGAAGATGATTTAAAGTCACTTCAGAGTGTTGGACAGATCATTGGCGAAGTTCTCAGGCCCCTGGACAATGAGCGCTGTAAGAATTCTTTAATCTATTTCTTGTCATCATTATCTTTAGATTTGAGTATTTATTCTGAAAATTGATTGTTCAATAATTTTTTTGCCTCTTCTGACGATTTCTTAGTTCTCTAGTTCTTCATAAGCAAGGAGGTGAAAAGACATAAAATTTTACACTGACTTTGTGTAATATTTTACAGTGATAGTCAAAGCCAGCAGTGGTCCACGGTATGTAGTTGGCTGCCGCAGTAAAGTAGACAAAGAGAAACTTGCATCGGGCACGAGAGTAGTTCTTGATATGACAACTCTCACTATTATGCGAGCTCTCCCTCGTGAGGTATCCAACAATGTGATGGAAGACGTTGATATTTGGGTTTAGAAGGATATCGTGGCATTAATTCTATATTCTTATCAAGACTCATTGGTTTTTGATGTCTGTGTCAGGTTGATCCAGTTGTATATAATATGCTTCATGAAGACCCTGGGAATGTAAGCTATTCGGCTGTGGGTGGGCTGTCAGATCAGATCCGAGAACTGAGAGAATCTATAGAGTTGCCTCTGATGAATCCTGAACTCTTCTTAAGGGTCGGCATTAAACCCCCAAAGGTAATACTTTTTAAAAAAAAACAAGATTTTTAATGTTATATTGGTGTTTACTTTCAGCAATGCTGTTTCTCTTGTTTAGGGTGTTCTTCTTTATGGTCCTCCCGGAACTGGCAAGACATTGTTAGCCAGGGCAATTGCTAGCAACATAGATGCAAATTTCTTAAAGGTTAGTAAATACCGTTACAACTGATCCTTGTTCACCTGCAAGAGCCCCATTTCTTTAGAATCATCATACCATGTCAGTAACGTTACAAATTGGAACTGTGCAGGTTGTATCAAGTGCCATTATCGATAAGTATATAGGTGAGAGTGCAAGACTGATCAGGGAAATGTTTGGTTATGCTCGTGAGCACCAAGTAAGGATCTAGTGTAAAATGAGCCTTTTCCATTTAAATTAAAGAGAACTCTAGTATCTTTTGCTTTTCTGAATTATGTTAATTTGATATGTTCAATACCAGTTATGGTAAAAGAAAGCGATACTATGAATTATTTTCTTTATGTGAAGCCTTGCATCATATTTATGGATGAGATCGATGCCATTGGTGGACGTCGTTTCAGCGAGGGAACAAGCGCTGACCGTGAAATTCAAAGGACATTGATGGAGTTGCTCAACCAGCTTGATGGGTTTGACCAGCTTGGAAAGGTTTGACTGATGAAAATAAGCTTTTCTCAGTTTCCCACACATTTGGACCTTATTTTTTGGCATAAGCCACACATTTGGACCTTATTTTTTGGCATAAGCCACCAAAAACATGCTCTAAGCCCACCCAAAAATGCTCTTACTACAGTGCGCAATGCGCACATGCTAGTTTGACTAGATTGTGATGCTTCATGATGTTTTTGCAGGTTAAAATGATTATGGCGACAAACAGACCTGATGTTCTTGACCCTGCTCTTCTTCGTCCTGGTCGCTTAGACCGGAAAATTGAAATACCACTTCCCAATGAACAGTCAAGATTGGAAATTCTCAAGATCCATGCTGCAGGAATTGCCAAGCATGGTGAAATTGATTACGAGGCTGTTGTTAAACTTGCCGAGGTGAGCTTAACCACACTAATTTAGTTAATTAACCCCTTTTTTGGAAACATTGGTCAAAATTTGTATTACCGACATGTTGCGTTCTCCAGGGTTTTAATGGGGCTGACTTGCGTAATATTTGCACTGAAGCTGGTATGTCAGCAATTCGTGCAGAGCGTGATTATGTAATCCATGAAGATTTTATGAAGGTAAAACGTACATGCACATCGAAATTTTTAATGCACTTGAACATGAGTACACATTAAAATTTTCATTGTCATTTTTCTACTCATTTTGAACTGCACATTCTTCAATAAAATAATATTTTCCATCACATCAATAACTTTTCCTTTTTTTTCAACCACACGTTCTTCATCAATCTACTATTTCAAAATACATTCTTTCAAAATAATGTGGCTCCAACACATCCTAAAAATCAGATATCCTAAATTCATAATCCAACCAATTCCAAATTCACGAAAGGCAAACCTTACTGAGCTTCCTCCCTCCCGATGCCTGTGCACTCACCCGTCACCACTCAAGCCCATGCCTTTACCTGTTGTCTGTTGTTGTCGAGTCGCCGCCAAAGCCAGACATCTCTAGTCTCAGTAACTCATCAGCGATGAGCCTCTGCCTCTCTTGACTCTTTTTTAAAAAAAAATAATATTTTACATCACATCAATAACTTTTCCTTTTTTTTCAACCACACATTTGCCATCAATCTACTATTCCAGAATACATTTTTTCAAAATAATGTGGCTCAAACACACCCGTAGTTTCAAAAAAGTTTACGTAATGGGGTTATCATTACTTGTGAATGATACTTGTAGAGACTAGTTTGCCACGATACTTGTAGAGACTAGTTTGCCACGCTACACACTTCACTGTGTCAATTTGTGTTTAGTGTGCTTTGGACTTGGTTGCGGTTCGTGCTTGTATTCATTGGGGGTGTATGCTCTATGTTTGTCGGACAACTATGATTTCCCATTTGAGGAACAAAGGAATTCTGTCTGCATGATTATTGTCACTCCACGTTTGTTTGAGATGAGATCTAATTTATCTTGTGCCTGGCAATATTTCAGGCTGTAAGAAAACTGAATGAAGCGAAGAAACTCGAATCGAGTGCACATTATAATACTGATTTTGGGAAGGATTAGGAACCAGCATGGGTTGGACTTGTAGCTTTGGGAGAGCATCTCCTCTTTTTAGATGGGTTGCCATATGCCCCATTTCGATTGAATATCTGTTCTTGAATTGAATAATTCCCTATATGTTTTCACGTCCGTTAATCATTCAATACTGTGCCTGAAAAATGCTTTGATGTGAATCTTTTTTTAAACATCTGATCTCCTCCACCAAATCATCAACTGGGTATCTTGTGCTCTTCTCACCAAATCTGGGTAATTATGTTTTGAATGCGAAACTGAAATTATAAATTTGTCGTCAGTGTAATATTTGCATAAAGAGTGCAAAGCACGTGTATACCAAAATTGAAATTAGAGGCTCATTAAAAATATACGTTCATGTTCGCGTCCATGACATGTTTTCCAAATGACCAAATGCATGGATGAAAGTAGAGTTCAATCAAATTATAAGCTATAAATTTAGACAAACATGGACAAATATATCCATCCGAAGAAGCATCACTCCGATCCAATATGAATTGAGGAGAACCGACATAACAAAATGAAAATGGGGACTGTCTTGTTAATTCTACTTGTGTACTACTCTCTAACGTTAGGAACTTTAATAGGGATAAAAACCATCAAATTGAGAACTATAGCTTCACCCACCATACATGCGTAGGTCACCAAGACCATTTTCCATTCACTTGAACATGATATAATCAACCAAGACAATTTTTCATGAACTTGAACATGAAATAATCAAACTTAAATTCTACAGAACAAAATGTAACCAGATTCATAATTCACATTCTTATCATTTTCCTTTTATCTTATATTATAATGAATTGAACCTCAAACGTATTATAACCCATTCTTTACAATGTGTCTTCAGCAACTACTATATCTGTCATGCTATAACCGTCATCTGCAAAGATGATCATATCCTATGTAACTGCTTCATTCATGTTCACCGTCAAATCATGGCAGCAGAGAGAGATGAAACTGTAGAAGAATCTGTAAAGAAAAAAGTACGGTAAAAAAATATTAGACTTTTGCCAGAACGTTGAAGCAGTCTTTTTGACCATATTGTGTGACGGTGAAGCCCACTTTTTTGAAGAAAAAAAAAGGTCAAAAAACTCCTTTTTTGAAATTAATGTCAAACAAACAGGGGCTTAGAATGGAAACTGTCGTTCTCAGATGTACCCAAAGAACTGATGAATATTGACTATCAACCACATATGCACAACAAAACATAAGAAAATAACAGTTTGCTCAGTTTTCTCAGAAGCAGAAAGATGGGCACTTACTTAAACTCGGCAAGAATTTCATTCCCTACTAGACTTTGACCAGAAAAACCCCTTTCTTCGAGTAGAATGATTCTCGGACAATTTATGTCCCTTCGTCCCAAATGAGAAGTGACGTCTCAAGAAAGGCTTTGCAGAGTTTTTCATGCTGGAACTTGAACTCATTTTGGGACCCCTACCTTCATGCTCACCACATTTTTGACGATCAAACAAGATGAGATCATCACTATCAACAACACGGTTCCTAGATCGCTTTCTAGCCTTTGAATCTAATTCAGCTTTGATTGCCTTTTCAGACATCTTCATAGCCCGCTTCTCCCCAAAAGTACAGACAGGGCAAGCCGGGTCGTATTTGTTGATCTCAGGTGTCATATACTCCAAGCATTCAGCGTGGTAAACATGTCCACAAATCAAAACAGCAACCATGGCAAGTTCATTGGTAGCTATTATTTTTTGGCTGCCCAATAAGGATCTCTCAGTTAAAAGCTTAGCACAAACACCACAACATTGGAGATCAAAAGAAGGAGACCCTGAATTTCGTCCAGCAGATCTGGTTATTTTGTCCCTACAGATGCCAGAGTTTTCACTATCAAAAGACCATCTCTCTTTCCGAGTCATCATGAGCTCGGAGAATGGAGGTATTGACCAACCATCAGATGACCCACCATTGGATCCTCTTGTTGATTCATAGCCCCAAGCAGGGGGAACAAAAGAAGATGCTTCTTCAGAAATTGAGAATGTACGTGACTTCACTGACTTGTATTCTGGAATTTGGCTGTCAGATACTTGTCGTAACAGCTGCTGTCCAGGAGAACGGCGACTCCACCTGGAAGAGGTTGAGTTTGGAGGAAGCATGTGGCTGTGGGATGACAAAGGAGACATTGACATGGGTGAAATTGAAAGGGCAGAAGGAGATAGCTTAACAGAAGATGGGTACGATACTGCTGCAGATTCAGCTGGTTGCTTCAACTGAAAAGTGGTGGCAAAAAAATAAAAAAAGGAAAAAGATCCAAAACTTCAGAAGACAATCCAGCAACATACATAGCATGTATATTATTGTAATACATAACTTGATCAATAACAGCAATTATCCACATACCTCTACAAGGTTCTGCGAAACAGATGGATCTGCAAAACAATTACAGATACATCAAATAAAAAATCAAAAACATTATCATCCATTTTCTATGTTTCGCACGTCAAGTATTGAACATTAAGGGAGGCATCCCGTTCATTATTAATGCATTAATAATTACTTGAAGATGCCAGTTTCATGCCAGTCGGTTATGATAAGTTCCAAACGGACAAACCAATACACGTGTCTTAATCTTTCTTTCGTTGACAAATGGTATTGAAACAGCATAGGCAAATTGGCTTGTTATAACTCTGATGAATATGCCAGTTTCTTACTACTTTCTCCAAATAAAGATACCGACTTTTGTAATACATAAAAAACGTCAACAACTAGCACTATCATCTTGTAAGTTAGAATAGCCTTTACAATATCAGCAGATCATAGCGGTAAAGTGGAAGTTCAACAAGTCTAGCAAGTGTGCAAGTACCAAACAATAAGCATTGAGGCATTTGAAAGAAACTTGTAGGAATCCAACAAAACCCAGATGCGTCAAATTGATTTGACGCATTTGAAATGAATCTATATCCAAAGGTCAATAAAGCGACTTTCCAAGGCTTTTAAATACAACCACATTTGTGAACTATTCTTGCCCAAAAGAAAGGCACTAAACAAAATCATCTCCTTATGGGAATTTTCAGAACTTCCAATTACACTCGATATGGTTGAGTCGTGTACTAAAAGTTCTTATTAAAGTCAGAATATTAATAATAGTAAAGAGCACCTATAACATTCATTTTCCTTTTCGTGAAGCAAACTTTTGGGGACACTAGTCAAATCTACAATAAATGAGTCTTAAAAGACTTATAACCATAGCCAACAAATGATACTCATTTCTAGGTTCTCATCAGTCCTTCAATATATATTTAATTACAAAGGCCATAAAAGGGCCATCGTCCTTGTCTGCCATCCTCCCTCCTCTCCACCTCCTGCACCACGATACACACATCAAAAGTGTGAATAAATTTCTTTTATCTGCTCATTTTTTTTTGTGCATCTCATCCCACCAGCAGTGTAACTGTATAACTGAAGAATCCATTGACCTTTCCCATCCTCCTATCATTTTTCCTTGCTTTGCTTGAAAATTCTTTTTTTTTTAGAAGCAAATTGTGCTGATATTAGAACTCAAGTAGACAGATTATCGTTTGCTGCAAGCTACTATGCTTGAAAACATTCGGTTATACTACCAAAACACAACTTTCCCCCTTTCTTTTCAGATTGAAAGAAACAGCTAAAACAACACTCATTTAGTAGTCAAGTGAAACATAAGATGCATCAACACTATGTTTGGCAGCATTGAATTGGACTATGAAATTTGGAACTTGCTGAGAATCAGTTCAAACTTAAAGAAGATACAAGGCTCAATCTTATGTTGCCAACCTCAACTTGATTTAACTCTTGAATCACACATTGCATGGATGATTTGTAGTACACTAGTATAACTAGTGAGAAAGATTATTATGTTATCTTCATCACCATTATGAAGATGATTAGAGAAGTATTACTTTCCATTTTAACAATATTTCAGTCAAGGGTTGTACTTCATATTTATTTACAATAAATCTCAAAATTAAAAGATATGAACTACTATTTAGAGATTTACCAGAATATGGAAACCTTGAAATTCCACCATTTCCATCAGAAACTGGAGACTTCCGACATGCAAGTGAACGGAAACTATCTAATGAACTGCCCTCCTCAGAAGCAAATGCAGTTTCCACGGTGGTAGCAGATTTAACATCCAAACGATCATCACCTCCACCTCTATTAAGTAAAATATTTGTAGATGTATCTTCACCCGCTACCCTTCCACGATTGTCCAATAGAAAGCTCCATGATGGTGAATGGCAAACATGCCTCTGCAAAGTTTCACCAGGTGTTCCACTTGTTATAGTACTGTCTCTAGCAGCAACGCAACAAGCAGATCCCATTCTCTCACACACTCCCAGAACAAATTATTGATAACTTATGGGTAACTGTCTTTCACATCAATGATCTCAGCAAAAGGGACACGAACTCATACAAACACGAGTTATCTGCAATTAAAAGTTTAATGCTAACAATCAGACATCAATCAATTATGATCTCGAAATAACTTGTACACTTTACAGTTGCCAACAGTGAAAAACCTTCAGATTTTTTACCATGACCTCAATCAATAATCCAAATCTCTGATACCTAAGCTGACTCATAGTAAAAACTTGTATACAAGCATTAGGAATTTATAATAGCATTATATAATTCTAAACAAATAAGTAAGAGTAAAATTAAAATAAAATATAATGATATCAACAACAGCCAGTTATCACTTATCAGGACTATAGATGATGTGAAAAACTGAATATCATGATTGACACCACAATAATATCAAAGAAAGTGGAAATAGAAACTGAAGTATTATGAGATATAATTTCCCAACTGTAATCTCTACACAAACTACAGTATGCTTACTGTTGGAGTGGTATACAGTACTTGTACAATCCTTCACATAAACAAATCTGAACGAATGAAAAACTATAAACTGCACTTAATCATCAAATACAACAGAACTACAGTACCATTTTGAATGTCTAAAACATTATAAAGCAACCACATAAATTCTACTAATAAAAGTCAAATCAACCCATTCTGATAAAGCAGCTCGACCATCACCAAAAAATATATACCTGAGTCCACAGCAAAAATGAAAATACAGAAACAATTTTGATTAATTAAGTGAAAATCGAGCCGATAAATTTATACACCGAGAACAAAAGCCAGATGCACAATAGCGATTCACAAAGCTATTTCAGAGGAGAAGACTAGTAAAAAAAAGAGTTCGACACTGTCGTTGTCATAAGAGATCCGAAATTCATGCCCGAATAACTGTAATCACAGTCAACATATTTAGCATACCTCGCCATTTCATAATAATCCTTTCTGATCCACATAATTTTCACTCATATCTCACAATTAAGACATATAACTCTCTCACTTACACAAATCTATGATAATAATATAAACACAAACAAATATATCAAATATCTATTGCAGTAACTATAAATTTATACCGAGCCTCCGTATAAATACAAGCGAATCTTACGTGATCGGACCTGTACGTTCCCACCGATCTGCAACCCTAGAAAGAGATAGCAGGTGTACGCGAGAGTACCAAACATATAGATGTGTAAAAGTAGAGAGAGAAAAGGTTCTGCTTGTTCTTCTACTTGTATATTTGCAGAGAGAGAGAGAGAGAGAGAGAGAGAAGGCGTTTTTGACGGTTGTCTTGACGCCATTAGTTTTTATTGTGGTTTTTAACGGCGTTAAGGGATATGTGTCAAAAGCAAGCGTTAAAGACTTGCATTTTTGAAGTCCTATTTTCTGGATAAAAAAAATATTTGTGCTGTTGAGTGGTACTTAGCGCTTAAAGGGATTGTACGTTATGGATTTTCTTAATTTTCCTATTTTATTTACTGTTTTCTTTCTTTAGGTTTGAAATTGTGTCAGTGAGGACTGCGATAAAGGGAACCTTAACTGGTTTCTTATGGGGAACGCGGAGTGCGTAGTACGCATTCCATGCTTTTCAATTCACACACGTAAGTATCATAAAATTAAAGGATAAAGCTACTTTGTTGGATTTGACAAAAANAACTGGTTTCTTATGGGGAACGCGGAGTGCGTAGTACGCATTCCATGCTTTTCAATTCACACACGTAAGTATCATAAAATTAAAGGATAAAGCTACTTTGTTGGATTTGACAAAAAACTTGATATAATTGTATGTAACAGTAAATAATTAAATTAAAAAATTGATTGTATTTTAAACTGTTTAATAATAAAATATTACGAAACATTATATCAAACTTTAAATCAACCTTAACATTCATGTGTCAAAGCAGTTTTTAATTAAAACAAATAAAATTGAAGCCACATATGTCAATTATACTATTCGAGTCTCTATAGTCATTTATCATGTGAATATAAGCCCTTGTTTGAAACCCATTTTATGTAGAAAAGAATTTTTGAAATAGTGATTGATGTAAGAATGTGTGGTGGAAAAGTAATGAAAAGTTTTTGATTTGTGTGTAATATTATTTTATTAGGAGAATGTGTGGTTGAAATGAAAAATGAGAATGGGAATGAAAAATTAATGGATGTCAAACGGGGGCTAAATGATTACTTAGCAATTACTTTTTTATATCCATTTTAAATTACAAATTCTACACACACACACACACAAAAAATCAATTTTCAAGTTTTCTAAAAAAATTTCATTATTTTTGTATTCTCTGTGCAAAAAATATGACCAGAATAGAATTGGGTGGAAAGAAAATGAATTTTAGGAAATTAAATTGCCCAAAACTTATTTTACTGAGAATCGTCAATTAATTGTGTTTGATTGATATCATTTTCCACCTGAAAAATATTGAAATTTTGGATCTTTTGATATTCGTTTGACTTTATTTTTCATGAAAATTGTCCATTAAAGAGATAAAATTTGTTACAATTGGGGATATAATTTGTTTCCATTGCCAAAAAAATTAATTTTTTTTTTTAAATGTTACCTAGGAAAGCTTTTCCCACCAAACCCATGGGAAAAACTTTTCCTCAAAAACCAAGAAAATGTAGAAAACCAATTTCATGAAAAATTTAGTCAATCAAACATGCAAAATGGTGGAAATGAAATTTAATTTCCATCTTCCATAAAAAATAAACCCAAATCAAACGGGGCCTTAAAATAAATTTCAGTGCATAATGATATCTCATTGTTTTTTGACCTAAAATTTGAAAGTCCACTTGAAAACTTGAACCAGCTCGACACATTTTGTGAAATATTCTTGATATTGCCTCAC